>JAEQML010052041.1:0-43643 GCA_016904865.1 Pissodes strobi
AAACCGTATTTCTTCTCGCACGAGAGTGAATCCCAAAGATAATTACATGGTGATAGTTAAAACGGCGCTATATTTTACCGTTTGCAGATATTTTGTTAAAAAAAAACTGTTAGCATCCGGTAGAAACACTTTTCAGTCATGGTAACCGGAATAAATCATTGTTGTTTTTACAGAAGCCCAGAAAAAATATCAATTATTATTATTACTTGGCATGCCGAATTACTTTTATGAAAACAACAATAATTATTTATTTCAGTTACCATGTACGTACTATGTACGTATATCGAAACAAAACTTTTTTTCTTAAAAGTGTATCCGCAAAACCAGTAGCGTAGCTAAAAATTATCACCACTGATCCACTCATCTTTTTTTAGATCAGTAACAGTTGTTCTCCCTGACAAAAATTTAGTTTCAGCCCTCATTTTAAAACTACGAAAAATTAGTAATCAAAAAACGTAAATAGTAATTTGCTTATACAAATACAAAATCGAAACAACTGTGTTGTAAAGAATAAAGAAACATAATTTTTACATATTTCCAAAAAAAAAAACAATTTTCTGTCTTTTGTGTCTATACTCTGTTTATATACGTCAAAGCATTAAAAGAGGTGTGCTGGTACTACTGCGACATATGTCAGCAATTATGCGATACCTATTTCTTCTTCTTAATAGTGGAAACTGATCCTGATCTGAAGTGCCATTTTTTTTTCTGTTAAATTGTAATGTAAGTATCCAAAAAATGAATATGTAGCTTCTTTTCTACTTCTTCAGTACAGATAATTCAAAGACCAAACAAACGTGAATGGCCGATATTGCTCCTTAAATAATTTTTAATTATCTTTAGCTTTAGTCTGCTGTTGCCAGAGTAACTCTGGATTTATAAACTCGAAAAGTTCGTAGTGTTAAGGAGGTTCAGTTGCCAGTTGAAATTTAATGTAGAATTTCATGGCTTATTTTCGACGGCGCAGATCGGCATTTTTAAAATACCAAATATGAAAATTCTAAAGTTGTTGTATATAAATTAACTCTGAAGTTCGAACCGAAGACGTACCCCACCAACTACGAACTTTCCAACCTCAACATTGCGAACTGTACGAGTTTATAAATGGACCTTAACACTGGATTTTTAAACGCAAAAAGTTCGCAATGTTAAGGTTCAGTGCCCTCTAGGACCCTCCCACTTCCCACAATCTTGCGGACACCTCCGCGCCGCTTGGTCTCGCCATGGTTTATAAAAAAGACAATGGTCAGAATGGTCTCGCTAAACGGTTGCCACGCCACTGTAAGTACAAAACAGTAAAAGATAACAGTATGCGGTTTCCGTAGTTTAATTTGTGACTGTTTGTTTCATCTTACAAGCTAATCATAACCATATCATTCTACTTGGAATTACTGAGAAAAATGCAATAATAAAACGAAGCAATAAAGTACAGGGTGTCCCAGGATGGGATTATCCATACCACAAATATACCCTATTTTTAATTTCTAAACAAGTCATTCCTTATAAAAAAAATGTTGCTTGTAAAAAAATAAGACTAGTTTTTGTATTATATGCAGGTCAAAATCTTAAAGAATATTAATTGTGCCTGAGAGTAAACTACCTTAATTCTTCGCTTTTAAGGAAAATGCAGTTAGAAAATGTTGGTTAGAATTATTACCCTTTTAGCCATAATCTGAAATTCTAAGAAAATTTTGTTTAATTCGAATTTTCGTCATGCCTTGGCAATAACAATTTTATTTTTGTTGAACATAAATTCTGAGTAGTATTAATTAAAATTAAAGTAGCCTTTTATTTACAAAGTTTTTATTCAACATTAACATGAAAGTCGCCAACATCTACACACTTTTCTAGTCGTCTTCTAAACTTTTTTTTATGGCAGTGTAGTGGTCAGTTTCAGTGGCACACACACGCTAAAGGGAGATTCTATGGCAGTCGACGAGCGGTGTGTGTGCGAAGATGTTGATTGACGAGGTTCTTAAATATCTATAGGATGTAATTAGAGGAAAACAAATGTCCTGAGAGTTAGTTCCACAGTTCGCCAGATCAAGGAGTCCTTTAAAGCGATGTTCTAGATGCTTCCAGTTGTACGACGAAGGAGTGCGCTCTTGCCGTCAAGTCGTGACTATCTCACAGACGTAGCTGGGGGCGGGATGAGTCGGGCCAAATCCTGGGAACACCTGCCGTAAAAATATCTGCAAAACAGGGAGATATCGGCCAAATGTATGCGGTGTTCCAGACACCGCATATAATAAAAATTGGGGGGAGAGGGGCTGAGTGTCAAGATACCTCCGTATTAATTTTTTCTTTAAATTAAGGTTCAGGATAAACTAAGCTTATAAAATCTGATCAGTACAGTTCAGCACACTAAAGTTACTTTAATTTTTGTTTTTATTTGATAAAATATCTGAAAAAATGGGGGGCTGAGCGTCCAGTTCGCCCCCTTCAGTTTTTAAATACCGTTGAGTGCAAAATAAGACAGTTTTCAATATTAGTAGAACAGTAAAGCACACAGCTCATTCCTGCAAATAATATAAAACATTAAAAGGGTACATCTCATTTAGCCGCAAAATGCTTGCGAATTTTCTTAGAGCTTTGATCTATAATTTAGTTGTAGAACTCCTTTTATTTATCGAATAATACTCTTGGTAACTACAGAGTTCTGTATTAACTTTAGCGAATAATATATAAGATAGTAACGCTACATGATGTATATTCTTATAATCTACGTACGCATATCAATGCGTCACTCAGTATTTTATTATCTCTATATATCCCGGGTTGGTGTAGGTTCGTATTATAAATATAATGTTACAGTAACAATGCCAGTTCAACAAGGTTGACCTAACCTTGTCACCCATGTCGAGTATCGCCTTCGTTGGAGTTAAACAATAATATTACGTATAATAGGTAATGTAAATAACCTTCATCTAGACCTCGAACTAGTCGCGTTGCCTTCACGATCTAATTTATGAAATACCGAGTGTTATCCTGATACACTACATATTTAAAAGTGTCATATAAGGATGCGTTTCTTTAACATAGGTATCCATCCACAAACCTTCGAGGCTTGTGGAGACTGACCTAATCCTATCCCCTAATATTGGCTAAGCCTTTTACAAAAATCAGTAATTCGAATGATTACTAATTTGAACACCCTGTCTAATTGAAAGCAAATTCTGATAAATCCCTATGTCAAATGATAGTTTAAAATGTGGATAAGTCCTATGCATGTATTACAAGAGTCCAACTCTCTAATCTAGTATTTTTGCTAAACAAGTTTTATTCGGATATTTTCTCTAATGAACTGTTTGAACTTGTTGCGCGTAAAACCCTTTTAAATGTGTTAGCGAGATATAATGAATCAGATGATACCTACCCTTAAGGATGCGACCAGCGCAATATGTGTGCTCCGACTTGCTCGTCGGCGTGGGAGTGGGTCAATTACTTACTCTTAACCAGGGGCCACCAGTTTGAAATATCCAAATCCGCAGACCCGAACAGGAAGGTCCTCGGTCTTAAGAATCCATAAGGGCGATCCAAATCGATGACTCTCAGCTACACAAGGACGACTATGACTATACTTATTTGGTTGAGGTATTCCAGAGTAAATAAAAGACGGTAGCGTTCGTGCAATTTTAAGTTTTATTGGCGTTCGTTAGGTCAGACGATAACGTGTTCTCATATTTCTTTCAATAAACAAAATGATATAAATTTAAAAGCTGGTAAAAGAGCTCAATCGGAAACAATTAATGACTTGATATATGCTCACGAATTTTGAACTAGATCATGTCAGATGTAACAGTATGACGTAATAAATGATTACGGAAGATCAAAAACACAATTCCAACTAATTAAAAATAAACGCAATATGCATATCGCCACATCAACTAATAATTAGAAGTTAACAGGATAATACTTATTACTATTAACTCCGTTGCGTGTGTACCATGGTATACGTGTCGCAGTTGTACATGAATAAACCTTAAGATTCAGTTTATGAGATACTGCTTTGTAAAATTACTATAATCAGATATTTAGTCAATCAGAACGACAATGTTTGTCATTTATCACAATAAATTCAATTATAAGAATAGTGAAATATAGCATAAAAAACCTATGAGCATTAATTAAATCACACTAGTAAATATAGTAGTTAGTTATACACGCATTGGTAAGCTTTGCTTACACCTAATCAGTTCCAAAAAAATAATTATATCAATATCTCGCAGAAAGAAATAAAAACATGCTGAAAATATGAATAACCTGCCAATAACATTAGGTAGGAAGGTCACAATTATAACCTAAACTTATCTTTACTAGTCTTCGCCGATATCACCTCTGGCCTTCTGCACGCGGACTACTGCTATGCACCTTAGGACCCATAAACTCTCAGTGGTATTTGAGGTAATCCCCATACCTCTATGGCTACAGTTGGTACCAATGAAACACAACCAACTATATTGACTGGCAACCACTTGGTTAGCTACTCAAATTCTCTTCAAGCAAAGCTCGCTCCAAACAAAAATAACTTGCTCCGTATACACAACTGCAAGCACAACAGTTCCAGCCCAAGATAATAGCTCCCAGGAAAACTGGCTCCCGGTAAAACTGGCTCCCAAAAAAAATGACTCTCAGGAAAAATATGGCTCCCAGAAAAAAGAGCCCTGAATGAGAACAAGCGGTAAGTATGCATTTTCTTACTGCAATTTCAAGCAGCTCCTCTTTCAGAATACTCACCACTCGAAGAGTATTTAAAAATAATAATGAGAGTCGTCTTGCCAAAATGCGAAGGTCATAATACCCTACAGATGAAAGACAGAAAATACTAAGAAAACTGACCAATAATATAACCACTGTCTGCTCTTTTAAGAGTTCAGATCCTCAGGCAAGAACAAAGCTTGTCCATTTATGTCATTCATATTAAATCTAAATTTGCTAAGCTTACGTACGACTTTACAAGTCCTTATACGCAAAATTTAAAGTAGAAATGAAATTTATCAAAGATTATATACAACTTTATACAACATTATACCCTATTATACAATACGGGTGCCCATAAAGACAAAGGATTTGCTAGGAGTGCTCGACTGCAATATCATACCGAAGAAGGTATCAGAAACTATCATTAAATACGCTTGAATTTCCCATAATATTACTTGTTGTAAAAATAATGAGTATAATTAAATCATGCTATGCCTGTTCCAGGCTCAAATTATCTTTTGTTTGAAGATATTGCATGATATACGTGCCAGAATTAATAAATTTTAAAAATTAACACTCTATATCTGAGACCAGTTAGAAAACTATAATATAGTAACTTACACCCTGATAGAATAAATCTCCTGTAGTAGGGTTTTTCGATGGTAATGACGAATTGGGGAAGCGAACGCTCTCTTCTACAGGCATTACTCGAGGAAGGAAACGGCGTACTTTGTTCCAGAATCTACTGCACGTGACAATTTACTAACCAAAAAATCTTGACTCTCAGGCAAAAACCAACCAATCCACAGTCAAGCCATAAACTACAGCAACCCAGCAACTATGCCACTTTATACCAGAAATAAGTATAATTCCCCTTAGGATGGATTAAAAATTCTAAAACTTTTGATCAGGCGGACGCACTACCTTCTTTGAGGGGTTTCTGAAGAAAGAGAACGAAATCTGGTCAAAAACGACTACCTAGGTCGTGAAATTCAATGTTAAAAAGCTAGCAAAAACTCGAACCACAGGCCCGCTTTACACTGTTCTGTAATCCTACGCAAAATACTCGAGCCGGTTGTCACCAAATTTACTAACATCTGCAATATGCAATGAAACGTACCTAAGGCTGTATGATATGATGCACTGCTGGTAGGACAAAGAAATCCAACGGTAAATTCATCAATGACAATGACCAAACAACCAACAACCAAATCAATCTGAACGGCGGCCATTTAAAATTCCTGACATCAAAGCTATCAATCGAACCTAAACGTACCTTTAGCTCCAGCCAGTTGTTCTTGCTGAAACATCTGCGACGAAATTCGAGCGACGTTGCCAAGTTAGGGAACACACGCATTTAATAACACCACATGCCTGCGTATTTTTAAAGCGAGAGCGAAAAACAGTCGTTTAATATCAAAACAAGGGCAGCACATCAATTAATTATGTATTTTCCTGTTGGCTTGAATCGTAACCACGTCAAAATCACAGGGCAACCGCTAAACGAATTAAACATCTGACAACGTTCCAAGAACAACCTTTTCATTAAACGTTCCGAAGTGCATTATATTACACTCCTCTGTAGGCAACCACCAAGTCTTTTAAGGTATATTACCACCGAAAAAGGACATTATTCGCAAGGTAAATTATTTAATTGAAGTGCACTGCTATATAAATACCTAAATGTTTCCTTGATAGCGATGTAGAATACGATACGATCTAGTGACTGAAATTACGTATATAACTAAAGTCAACAGCACGGGCAATAAGGTAAAAGAATGCGATAAAACAATTGATTTCACTCAGCCCCTATCAAAACAGTTAAAAAAAACTACTGCTATTGACGGCCTTCGCCGCCACCTGTTTTTGTAGGGTTTTTCCCCTCTGCCGCTCAGCCGTCGAACTGCATCAGCGGCAAGTCCGACTGTAACTTATTTCGATAAAGGCACTGATCGTTCGACAATCATACGAGATTAAGGGTGGCTTAACTGACTTTATTTGACTTCTATCTGTTACATGGTTCTCATGCTAAAATGACATGTAACAAACTTAACCGTGATTCGCAATTGTAAATTGTCATTAGTTAAAAAGTATAAACTGTTATGATTAACCTTGTTGACAATTCAAAACAATACCCAATTAGAGGTCAAAGTGTGGCATAAAAAGCTGCGCAGCCCATCAGACTTTGATCTCCAGTGCGAACTACAGAAAAGGAAAAGCCCCTCTAGCAGATCAAAGCTCTCACTTTAAAAACGACCTATCAGTGAGAATTATCGAAAGTTACAAGCCCCTCTTATCAGACACGTTTAAAAGAGACCTATCAGTGTGAACTAAAATTCATCCAAGTCCTGAAGTTCCAAAATCTCAGAAAATTTCGACAAATTCGGTAGAAGGCTGCGTAGAGTCATTCCTTCCTTCGAGATTGTCGAAAATTTGGCTAAGTTTTGAGGTTGCAAAATCTCCGAAAAGCTCAATAATATCGGTAGAGGGCTGAGTTCAAAGTGCAGGTTCTGCAATGCCATTTTTTATCGCTTCGGAGCTTCTTTGGCTCGTTCGTAAGCTTCTTAGAGCCCTTTCTTTTTCGAGATTGTCGAAAATTATGGACCGTTTGCCACGCGCCTTTTTTTAATAAAATAAATTCTGTTCTTTTTTTTAAATTATGAATTAAATTACACGATGTTAAATGCTTGTGGAGCTATGACGAGTTCCACCAAGAATATTAGCAGTAACCACCTACCGAATCCGACCAGATCTCCTTCACTTGAATAGGCACTGGACGGAATCGAAACGAAAGTCCTGTAGCAAGTTGTTTGGTGTGCGTGCAATTTGCCCGCAGCTCCATCGTGAGGTTCTTTGGGTGCCACCGAATTTGTAACGGACCGAATTGGAAATCTCCGCGTTGTTCCCGGAACTTGCTACAAGACCCCAATTCTTGATACCCCGCCGGTAAGTTTAGCTAAATGAAATTTCACTAAATAAAAAAAGTCTACACGCGCAACTATTGTTTAGCCAAATGAAACACTGAGAAATCAAGACTATCACTACTTTAATCAATAAAGAGAAAAATATTAAAAACATACAAAAAAAATAAAGGCCGCAAAAGTAGCCCTGTATGAAGTAGGCAAAGGGCCGAAAACACTATACTTAATATAAAATTTCCTTATTCATTGCCTAGAGATTAAAAAAAGGAGGGTTGTTGAATCGACAAAAACCTGGCTAACTGATCAACTTAGCTACAAATGCCAAAGAGGGAGGGGAAAAACTTATCAGTTTACGACGATGTGATCACATGTCTGCTAAAAGAAGTAGGGCGCTCTAAATTAATTAAACATATAATGTGCGCAAAACAATTTTTTTAATTCTTCTCTGACACCAGAGAACAAAAGGTTAAATTCAAACTAAACTAAACTTATCTGAACATCCTGACTTTTACTTTCCAAAAGCAACTACCCGGCTGAGTGGCACCACCCTACGACTCTATCTCAGCGAACAAGTGCAAGAGACGATCTGGTCACTCCGGGTAGACTAGCTCCGCTAGCCCGGAAATATAACAAGCAGGTAGGCCGATGGAGAGATTTAGTCAGGCGTAGAGACTTCTAACCCCTTGTCGACTATAGCGGCAGCTTACGGCCCCAGGGGGTTTAAATACGGATGGCACTCTATTCAGTACACCAAAATTAACACGACGAAAATGGCTGGCTTTCAAAAACCCACAGTTCGCGGATTTTCCGAATGATACAGGACTACAACTGCTCAGAACGAGGTTTCCGAAATCAAACGGAAATATTTCAGGGAAGTCGACAAAATCCGCCTAAACCACTTGGCGAGAAAAAAAAACTTTCAAAACTCGACTTCTTCTCACGACCGCTCCTCTAGAAAAAAGATCGACCTTTCCGGATTGGGTTATGTTATAAGGTTATAAATTCCAGTTCTTCAATTTTTTTTAAATTTATTAGCTGCACTAATTTTGTACACATTTTTTTATAGATCTAATTAAAAGATTATAATTTGGCATAATATGACTCGTGTACAACCATACTGCGTTGTATGTCTGCTACTCTAGAACAACCTACAACAAAAAAAGGTATTGAAATAAAAGTGCATAAGCTAAAATCGACGAGTTCACTCTCTCTCTCTCTTGAACTTACATATACAGATGAAAATGAGAACCATGATTTCAAAAATTACTAACTACTATAACATCGCATTTTCCTCAAAATAGTCAGAAAACAAGTTTTCATATTAATTTCTTGTTCTAAAAACAATATTTGGAAACCACTTTTCTTAATTTAATTACCTGATATAGCTAATGTATATTCAAATTCAGTCTTAAGAATATCCAATATCTTCTTGACTCCCTCTTCACCACCGCAAGCTAATCCCCATAGGGCCGGTCTACCAATAAAGACCATTCTAGCGCCCAAGGCTAATGCTCTAAATATGTCGGTCCCATCTGTTACACCTCCGTCCATGTAGACTTCCATTCTGTGACCTACTGCTTCCACTATTTCTGGAAGAGCTTCAATCTTAAAAATACAGGATTCAAAATAATTAAGATCAATTACACATTTGAAATGACTCTTTTATGTTAAAACTCATTACAATCAAAGTTGCAAACTATAATAGAGAACAGGATGAGACAATAAATAAGCTAGGATGTTACTTCTGAACGGTAAAATCTATTTGTGACTTTTAATTAGTTTCTAGTGCACCGGGTGGCCAACTAAGAATAATAGCACTCGGCTATATCTCGAAAAACAATTGTCATAAAGATTTAAGGTAAAAAAAAATATGAGCCCAAGAGAAAATAGAAATTATTTTTAACTATCCAAAATGGCCGCCAGGGGGCGTAATAGCCATCTTAATTTTTAAATCCATTTTTTGCAAAATTTTCTTGAATTAAAGATAGTATAATGCATTGCCATTTTAGGGCCGAGATAAATTCAATTATTTTTTGTTAAACACTTTTTGCTCTATCTCTTAAAGGAATGTGGTGGGGGTGTTCGAACATTTTCGGAAAAAAATGTCAATAACATCAAAATGGCTGAACGGATCTTAATAAGTTTGAAGTCGTTGGAAAGGGCTTTTCTTGGGCTATCAACTGTGCATTGAGTGGGGTGATTGTGGTTTCTAAAAAGCGTTTTCTGATATATCCGCCCGTAAGTCAGATTCTCTCAAAAAAATTAAATGCAACGATATCACTCTTTTAAAACAAAAGACGGCCAAATGAGAGGGTAATATATCAGTGAAAACCGCATCTGGATATCTCTTACCTGACCTAAAATATAGTAAAACTCGAAAAAAAATCGGATTTTGGGATTGTTTTTCGGTAGAGCCGTTACTAAATCTTTATTATCGTTAATTTATTAGATAAAATAAAATAATAAGTCTTAGGTTAATTTACCACAGTATATATTATTTAACTGCTAAAATACCAACATTATATTTAAAATCTCAGCAATAATTAAGATTCATTCAATATAAATATTGATTCCCCTTATGTCCACACAAAATTCGAACTAATCAAAAGAAAACAAATATACTTTAGAAAACTAAATAGCAAAATTATAATGGCGGATTGCAGCTATTTATAGTGTATGATATATTTTTGGGGCTTTATTTGAAAAAGAATATGAATTTTACACCTGTATAAGCGTTTGATATGTCTCGTACTTATTTTCAATGCAATGATATTAGGGATGGCAACGATGCATCGATGTTATTAAAACTTTATCACGATTTTGAATAAAAAATCTAATAAACTGGATATTTTTAAGGAAAAAAAGTATTACTTGTTTCCAGTTTTCTCCAGCCGTACTTTGTTGCGTACAGCTTTGTTACTGATCCAAGCCATTCTTGAACCTAAACAATATCAACCTAATTAATATTTTACTAATGCAGAATACTTTACCTTTGTATCTTTCCTCAACTTACCTGCAGGTGCACGCGCAATGAATGTTGTCGAGCAGCTGCAGGGGGCAATGTTTTCAGCTGCATCTAGCTTTTGCGTGGCGGCTAACTTGTTCTAGTCTAGAGGGTGTAGCGAAGGTCATCTAGGGTGGCAGATTTCGCTCCTCTGTATTTATAACAAGAATCATTTTCTTGCCGCAGGAGACGAACCTCACCACATCTGCTCCGGACTGATTGAAAACTACAACTTCATTATCCTGGAAAATTTTCAATGTTGATGCCTTTCCTTTTTCAAAAATAGCTGGCACAGTCTGACTTCACATTGCCAAGGTTCCACAGGTTCCTTTGGCGAAAAATCACAACTTCTGGGTAGGTTTTCTGAAGCATGACAAGAATATCCGTGTCTGTTGCAGCTATAGCAAAGGTCGGGCTATTATTTTGCGCTACCTGCAGGTTTGTCTGCACGGTCAAGGTATCTGCATCCCCGGGGTCCTGTAGCAAGCACCCTTATCACTCTCTGTTCGAGTGCAGGCTTCAGAAGGCGGGTAAAGATTGTTTTATTCTGACCATTTCCCAGGAAATTAACTTGTGCTGTAGAGACAACGATACCGGCTCGCATAGTCAGGGTAGGGGAGCTTTTCCCCGTAGTGCTTCGCTGTTGCTCTGATGACTTGGTTGACAACGCAACGAAATATGGCTGGAGAAAACAGGACTACGCAGCGCGGCTTGTGCCACACTGGCCCGACTTGAACCTGATTAGAGGTGCGTGCAAATCCGGATGTGTAGTTGCGTGAGGATGCCAGTCCGCGAGGATGGTGTGCCGGGAATGATGTCATCAGTACAGTGGATAGTGTTCTAATGCAGAATTGCCTCATAATGAAGAAGACCCTCGTGACCCAGATGGCGTCTAGAGTAATTTTTTTTTTATTTCATTTTTATCTGTGAAAGTGCCAAGTCATGGTATTTGTAGCCATATTTATAGACTGATTTAACCGTACATAGTAAAGCTTTTATACTACTGTTTCGGAAAAATGTAAGTCCAAATACAATATATTTTAAGTATTAAGTGGCACTGTTATATTTAATATAAATATTTATAATAATTAAATATTTTCAAGGGCTGATGTGCCCTTATTTCTCTTTAAACAACTCTTTTATCCCATTTTAATCTCCTTTAAAACCTGATGAGTGCTCTCGCGCAAACGCCACCGCACGCGCCTTCACACGCCCACATTCTCACACTCACACACCTAACACACTCACAACACACGCACGCACGCACTCACAAGATTCGCGTCAGCTTGAAAATTGTCCAGATAAGCCCATTTTGTCCCGCTTTTAAGCCACTTTCGGTTATTTTTTTTCCCGATTGGAAAATATTGTCATTTTCAAGTTGAAAAAATATTTTTTCTTCAAAAAAAAAGCTTGAATCATGAACAGGTGACCCCTTGGTGCCGTGAATGCTAATTTCACGTTCTAGTGGTATGCATTAAAATTGAAATAGTTCCATTGGCTCAAAATTTGTATCAAAATAAAACACTTTTTTTTTAAGTTAACTGTAATTTTGTTTCTATGATTTTTGGATAAAAATTAAAAGTATTATACCTACTGACTTGTGGTGTGTTTCATTTATAACCGAAAAAAGTATACAATATAGCCTTAAACATTCGTTTTTAATAAAGTCCCATGATTATGATCAATACTTTTTCGAAGTGTGCTAACAATGTTAACAATGGAGAAGGAGAGGGGGAGAGCGAACGTACCACAATACTCACTGGCAACATCATTCATATCGGAGTATAGGATCAGTACAACACATATCAGGAGTCAGAATGCGGTCGGCATATTTTGCATACGGACCTCCACTGCGAGCCCGGTCTACAAAGCTCTATGATAATTGGTTTTTAAGATGTAGCCGGCCATTCTTAGTTGGCCACCCGGTATGAGATCTTTTGGTGGTCTGTAAAAAAATATGAATTTTCCACCAGTAGAAGTTTCGTGTTTATTTTCAATGCAACGATAATGTAACTGTTGCTGCTAGCCTATTTGGTTTCTTTAAAAAGTTCAAATTTTGTGTGGACAGAAGGGCAATATTCACTCATATTGACTGAATATTAATTATTATTGATATTTTAAATATAATGTTGGTATTTTAGCAGTAAATTATTATATGTTGTGTTAAAATAATGATAATTGGGATGTAACAACGACGGGTCTTCCGAAAACTGTCTCAAAATCCTATTTCATTTCGAGCTTTGATTTATTTTACTTATATTTTAGGTTAGTTCAGTGATATTGAGATGCGGTTTTGACTGACGTATTAAGCTGACTTTTGTTTTAGAAAATCTGACTTATTTGCGGTTATGTCGGAAAAGGCCCTCTAGCGGCTAGGTAAGTAATCGCAATCACACCAATCCAGGCACGGTTGATAGCCTAAGGAAAGCCCTTTTCAAGAGCGCCAAGCTTTTTATGATCCGTTCAGCCATTTCGGGTTTATTGATATTTATTTCCCAAAACACCCCCCACCACTTTCCCTTAAGGTAGAGTAAAAGGTGTTTAACAAAAAAAGAATCGAATTTATCTCGGCTTTAAAATGGCAATTCATTCTACCATCTTTAATTGTAGAAAATGTTGCAAAAAACTGGTTTTAAAAATTTAAAATCGCTGTTACCCCCCTGGCCGCCATAAGTGTTTACGACAATTACTTATCAAGAAAGTGTGTTTTGGAAGGATAATACTGTGCATGTTATTTAATTTTAGTACCTTGCTCAGAGTTCTATATAACTATGTTTTTATCTAACAGCCGTATTCGATTCACAAGTCGGATTGAATCAGATCGATCTAATTGAACTTTATTGAACTGATTCTTATTCGATTATAAAAATATCACTTTGCCCCACTACCTAAAAAGTGATCCAGCTCACCTGCAAGTGAACCGAAAATTGACCGGGATCACTTAGATGTCGGTTCAGTAGTTCAGGTAAAAGATGACATTTATATGTCAATTGTTAATCGGCTTAATTGTTTTCATAATTTCATTTGACCTTGGCTCACTGAACTGAAATATCAGTTTAGTTTCAGTTAATTTTGAACTGATCTCCAGTCTCAAGGCTTACGTAATGTTTTTGAAATATTGACATTTTTTATGGCAATGACACACACACACACTAAAGAGAGATCCTATGGCACTTGTAGGCAGACCTAATTTTTGAAACTATCCGCCCGAGTCCTCCTGCCTGACGACTCCTGGGTAGTGATGCCTACGATATTATCGTTTGCGAGAAATCGTCTCGTCTCGTCTCGCTTTCGAGACGAGATTCGAGATGATACTTTAAATTTTCCTTGCGAGACAAGACGAGACTCTCAAAAAGTCTCGTCTCAAATCTCGCACAAGTCTCGAAGTATCCCAGATAAAAATGTCAAATATATAATGAATTATTTTAATTATCACGATTGTTATTGAAACATATTTTTTAAATGAAGATCTTACTAAGGCATAATTTGTCATTACATTGATGACTTGTGGCAATTACAATCTATAACTCTGGATTTTCTACCTTCTCTAGGAAAATATACAGAAAAAGATATCCTAGGAACTTTCTATCAATGTCTCAAAGAAAAACAATTAACTAATAAAATTCAGGACACAACAATTGACAATGCTTCGGCAAGCACAACTTTTATCGAAGACCTTCAGACCCTTATACCACAATTGAATATAGAAGACTGTATCTTTAGGTATTTTGGATATATATTAAACCTAGCTGCGCAAGATTTGTTCAAGACTTTAAAATTAGAGAGTACGACTACAGCGACCATTATCGAAGAACAAATTAGTGATGACTCTGATGATAGCAGTGAAGAAAATAACATAGAAAATCAAATTGAAGAGATTGATGACAACTGTAACGCAATTTGCAAAATAAGGTCGGATTTTTCGAAAATCAAACGTTCAGAGCAGCTTTTATAGGCTATTGATTATGTTTTAAAAAACAGAGCAATAAGGAACTAAGATGCGGAGTGCTATGAAATTAGAGGGTGGAACTTGAAGAAAGGGGTGAAAAACCACCCCTTTTGTTTTTTTCAATATATGTCGTAAACAAACCAAAATTTCGATATATCTCATATGAAACTTTTTGTAGAGAATCAAATTTCCCATCGGAATAGCATTTTTTGAATATTAAAAATAAATTGGTGCCGAAACAGTCGAAACAAACTCGAAAAAAAAATGCGAAAATTTCGATTTTTTTATTTTTTTTGCTTTTTTGCCTGTATCTTTTTATTGTGCTTAGATAGGTATAGGTGTTGCTTCAGATTAAAAAAAATAGATTAAATTTCCTTTAAAATGGTGGGCGGAACAATTTTTTTGCATGAAAATTATCCGAGATATGGCCATTTGAACCTTGCTGTTTTTTAGCATTTCATCTCTCTTGTACGAATATTGTTATTTAGTAATACATAACGAGTACGACAAATTAATGTTTGGAACAATGGTGATACTACATTTCAACAATATTGTCAAACTGCATATCGATATCATCATCTATATCTCTAGCAATGTCGTCTTCTGCAATATCAGTTTCTTGTATATTGTCACCCATGCATTCTTTAGAAAAAATGTGAGCAAGTAATATTAATTTTTCTGCAACCACAGTTACCATGGCAACCTGTAGTGCAACCACAAGCAACTTTTTTCAGCAAAATCTCTGGCGCTGGAGGTGCCGTTGTGCGAATCGCAATTAACCCGTACTTGGACCTTTTCCAACTCCAACTCAGAGGGTCCAAGATATTTCCTTTCCACTGCTGCATTTGACGATAAGTCCTCAAGCCATGCTGTTTGATAGCATCACGTGTTGGTGGTAATTGCGTCAGAGAAAACTTGGCATTTTTAGACAGCTTACAAAACTTTAAAAATCGGTAGTTGCTCAGACTCATGTTGATCTTTGCCCCATACAAACAAGCTGCAATGTGTTCCGATGCAGAGGTAATTTCTTGTTCAGTTGCATTGTCACGTAAGAATATTTCCATGTATGGCTCAAGTCGTACACTGTTTTTAGTTATAAAATTCATATTTTTTTTTGCCAATGTTATAGAAAGCTGAAGTCGTATTACAAACCACTCACTGTAGGCATGAATAAATCCTAGATACTTCTGCAAATGAGGAAAATTATAACTATTTCTATCAAACAATTTTGACGCTACTTTACCGATGTGTGGTTTCCAAAAATATACATTATCATTTTGCAACTGAGATAAAATAATGAGAAGGTCCACATCTTGTCCAACAATAACAGCATTTTTTAACATTGATGCTTTCTCTTTTGCGCATTCGACAATAAGAAAATCTGCTTGCACTGCATCAATGTATACTCCCTTCAATTTTTCAATCAAATATGCAATGAAGTTCTTTTTATTGCTTTCGTTTGATAGAAAGTTGTCTGGTTTTGTTAGTGGTTTTAAGTCATCTCTAACTTGAACTCCTGGACCAATTTGCTATGTTCGACGCAGCCTCTCTGCATTTTTCGTACTGGTGTCTGAGCCGCTTGGATAACCATCAAAAACAACAGTGCATTCGGGGTAAAAGGTTTGCAAATGACAAATAAATTTTTTACTTATGTCTGCAAAAGTTTCATTACTGTTCCATACGATTTTAGGTACTAAATACCCACCATCAATAACATGGTGAATATTACCGAGAGGAGCATCCAAACAAAGCTATCTTGATTTTACAAAATAATATGGTTTTCCCGTGCAGTTTAGATGTTCGATCTGGCTGGCTTTGCCTAGGTGATACAGTATGTTAGAATGAACGAATTCTAATAGAGATTTAGTCAAGAATACGTTGTCTATAAACTAGGGTTAGAGAACAACGTTTTATTTAGTTGTGTAAAACAGTAATTTTTTCAACAAAATGCGAACAAAAACAATATTCGTACAAGAGGGATGAAATGCCAAAAAAACAGGAAGGTTCAAATGGCCATAACTCGGTCAATTTTCATGCAAAAAAATTGCTCCGCCCATCATTTTAAAGGAAATTTAATCTATCTTTTTTTATCTGAAGCAATCCCTACACCTATCTAAGCCCAAAAAAAGATACAGGCGAAAAAACAAAAAAAATAAAAAATCTAAATTTTCGCTTTTTTTTTAAAGTTTGTTTCGACTGTTTCGGCATCAATTTTTTTTTTAATATTCAAAAAATACTATTCCGATGGGAAATTTGATTCTCTACAAAAAGTTTCATATGAGATATATCGAAATTTTGGTTTGTTTACGACATTTATTGAAAAAACCAAAAGGAGTGGTTTTTCACCCCTATCTTCAATTTCCACCCTCTAATTTAATAGCACTCCGCGGTGTTTTCTTCATTTATAACTCACTGATCGATTCCAGCAATACAAACCCGTGAACGTCTTAATTCCTTTCTATATGACATAATCAATAGCCTATTTAATAAGATTTAGAGGTGCCTGTGAAGCAACTGGGGATGCAAGTAATCTTATCCCTGTGTTAGATGTAGGCACACGGTGGAATTCCAGTGATCACATGCTAGCAGATGAACTGAAATGTAAAAACGGCCTCAATTTCTTATGTCCAAATGCAGATCTACAAAATTTCGCAGTAACAGAAAATGAATGGGCAACACTTGAAAAAGTCCATAAATTATTGATAAACTTTAAAATTTTAACAAAAAACTACCCCTTTGTATATGGTTGCCAATAGTTATTGTATCAATAAATCTGTTAATTGACAAACTTGCAGGCAGCCCGTAATAGAATTATAAAACACTACCAAAAAACTAATTGGATATATACCGTAGTATTAATTTTGGACCCCCGGCATAAGTTAGAAACTTTTGACGCTACGACGTGGGGTAGATAAGTGTAGAAAACCAACCTCGAAAAATTTGAAAATATTTTTAAAATTTATTCCTCAAAATTTGAAGGTGAAGAATAAAATAAATAAAAAATAAACAGAGACAATGAAAAGTTCAGAACCTGTTCATGACAAAGACTCTAAACTCAGATTTTGAAATTGATTTTAATGCTCTGTATCAGGTGGCGCCATCATCATCGCCTAGCGAAGGAGCGATCGAAGAGTTTCAACACCATGATTCTCAGTTTCCGGTCTTGAGTGCGATGCATCTCAGCATCCAAGCCACATCTGTACCGGCAGAAAGGCTGTTTTCCCGGGCTTGCTTAACCATAAGAAAACATCGGAACCGACTGAATAATACATACGCTAGATGCCTTTTATATTTAAATGACTGGGTTAAAAATTAAAATATTGTTCAATAAGTTGACCAAGTTACATGATTATATACTTTTCATGAATCCACCCAAACACCTAAGTTGGGGAAAAATCTATCCCATTTTCACTCTTACTTACCATACGCCAATGATAAATAAAATTGTGATGATGCCAATTTATTCATTTTCCCATTTCCCAATATAATAATAATTACCAACGAAGTTTGAGAAAAAATCTCATTTTTAATATCTGAGATATTAGGGAGGATTCATGAAAAGTAACACAAACTACATAATATATTTTCGTTTTTTGCTCTGTATTTTGTTTTTGCTCGTTGAAAGGAAATTTAGAACTGATTTTATTATTTGTATTTCCTGTATCTATGATCGATTTTTGTTTTTTTGTCTATTTTTGTTGTGTTGTTAGATTATTATGCTTTTGTTCATTAAAATAAAAATTTGAACTGATTTTATTTGTGTATTTCATTTACACAGGAAACATGAACATTTTGCGAGACTTTTGCGAGATCTTTACGAGACTCTCGCGCAAGACATAAGGCGAGACGAGACTTTTATTCCGAGACGAGAGACGAGACTTTCCACTTTTCTTGCGAGACAAGATTTTTCAAAGTCTCGTCTCGTCTTGTCTCGTAGGCATCACTACTCCTGGGCTTGCGCAAGCATCACAATATTTACATTTGTATTTTTTTCACTTCACGCAAGACCTTCCGCTCGCTTCGCTCGGTACGGGGGCGCAACAAACAAAAACTAATCAAAACTAACTCAAGGCATGCCCCAAATGAAGAAAAAACTTTTTACAAACATAACCTTAAGAAACGCATGCAACCCGGGCCGCCGCGCCGTATCACAAGCACAGCATCTAACCACTGCGCCACGATACCCGCTGAAAGCAATTTCCTGGACAATAAAGACATCTATTTGTAAGAAATGCGTTTATGATGCGCGCGCAAGCCCAGAACTCGTCAGGCGGGAGGACTCGGCGGATAGTTCCAAAAAAGTTTGCCACTCGACTAGCGGTGTGTGTGCGAAGTTGTTGATTGGTACGGTTCTTGAATAGCTGTCGGTTGTGTATTTTGGGGGAAACAGACGTCCTGGGAGTGAGTTCCACAGCGATACAGTGCTCCAGATGAAAGAGCCCTTATAAAGCGATGTTCTACGTGTTTCCACTTGTACAACGAACGGGTGCGCTCTTGTCGTCTGTCGTGAGTGTCTGACAAGCGTTGCTGGGGGCGGGATGAAGCGGGCCAAATCCTGGGAACAACTGCCGAAAAATATCTGGAAAAAAGGGATATCTCGGCCACATGTCTACGGTGTTCGAGCCTATCCAGATCCCGGGTCAACTCCGAGTCGCCGACAAGACGCACAGCTCTCTTCTGAATGGAATCCAGCAGCTTTAGGCACCCGATATGTGTAAGCAATATTCTAAGCCCGGTTTTATTTGCGCTTTGTATTTGGGTTTTTGCTGCAATGAACTGGACTAAATTTACGTCGAGCCAAGTCCGAAGCCTCCCCAGATCTTGATTAATTGCTGTAATCTGCTCCTGTCTGCGTTTTGTGTCTTTCAGTCGCTGGTAAAGGTTTTTCCGATCTAAATTGGGAGACAAGGGTACTGTCATCTGCAAGACTGTAAACAGGATTATTGGTTTCGGACAGCAGGTCATTAATACGGATGAGGACCAGAGTTGGTGAAAGTATTGCGCTCTGAGGCACGCTCGCGTTAATGGTTAATGTGTCTGAAATGTGTCCATCAACTGCAACGTGCAGAGATCGGTTCTTAAGGAAACTGGCAAGCCAGCTGCAGAGAGAGTCTGGTAGGTAGTCCGAAGGACGGCAGTTTGTTGAGCAATCCGTCATGCCAAACTATGTCGAACGCAATCGCTCGAGATTCTTCGTAGTTCTCACAATTGCACTACTCCATATCTAAGTGACATACTCCAATATATTTCCTGTCTCTTTGCGAAAGCCGTATTGGTTATCGCTAGTTAATCTGTTGGTCTCAAGGTACTTGAGTAGTTGCTGATTGACTACACATTCCATGACTTTCAAGAGTAATGGAAGCAAGGTTTTCTTGCCTTTTTTGGAACAGGTTACACTCGATCGATTTTCCAAGCAGATGGGTAAATCCCTTTTCGGTAAGAGAGAAAAAAGTCTGGAAAAAATGGGTGTTACTTCGATGGCGCAGTTCTTCAACACGATAGCAGATATCCGTCCGGTCCTGATGCCTTTTGCGTATCTAGTTCTTTAAAGATTTTACCAACATCACGGTGATGAAACTTAACTTCGGCCATGATACTGTTGATGTTCGATATGGTGGGGAGAGCCTTCACTTGGGGGACCGACTAGAAATTCGTGGAGTCACTGGAGCTTTGCAAAAGTATACTCCAGACGTTTATCCTTATTGCGATTTTCAGCGGACTGATTTTGGTGCCAGTACTTGCAGGCTTGCTGTTTCCTACCTGCAGCTCTTTCACATTTTCTGCGGGGGGGGCGTTAACCTAGCCCCCCTCCCGCATAAATTTAAATCCTTATTATTATGAGTGTGCTAGCTCTAACACAAATTGTGCTAGGTTGTGCTAGATCTCAAGGTCCTGTGCTAGCGTTTTGAAGAAAACATCAATGCAGGGGGGGAGGGGGGCAGGTTAACGAACCTCCTGTAATTGTGTACTGGTCTGGATTATTGGTTAGAAAAAGTTCCAGGAGGGCGGCAAATCCGCCCCTCTCTGAGAGCCGAGTTAGTTCGTCTACAAGTTGAGTAAGTCCGCAGCTGATGGCAAATGCTTCAGCTACTCGTTTTCGATGTTTAAGCCATTTGGTGTTGTGGACATTGAAATCTCCTAGAACGAATATTTCTGAATTGGGGTGATCGATCTGCATTGAGTCAGAAGGTGTTGTAAAAAAGCTTTGTAGGCTCTATCGCTCGGTGGGCAATAGAGACAGCATATGAACTTGGTTAATCCCTTGGCGATGAACTTGAGCCACATGACGTCAAGGTTGTTCGGTTCGGATGTTACCTCGCGAAAGATCGCTTCAAACAAAAAGTTATATTCCGAACTTATGTCTAAATCGGGAGTGTAATTCGTAACCAGGATAGTGGTAGTTTACTGTTGATTGTTGATGTAGAACATACTTGTGTTTCTAGAAGGGCTAATATGTGTGGTCTATTTCCCTCAAATATAATGGCATCTTTTGCGACTTTGAATGCAAACGGCTTGCTCAATTCTTTCTTAGTTTGCCCTTTTTACTTGGTTGTAAACAACTTCTGATCCCACCTTAAATCTGAGGTTTATTACTACCTATTACTCAAAATTGTTTTGATGCAAATAGTTTTATTAATTTGGAGATATTTAAAAACCTAAATAATAACAATTTAGAAATTAATATAAATATAAATAATTCCGATAATGAAAATTAGAACACGATAAATATTAGGTGCAAATCCTTAATTTAGTATTCATTAATCATTTTACTTGCTAAAAGTATCGAATGGATCTATCTCGAAAATCTTATTTTTATTTAAACATATGCGCTAAAAAGCTTTTGTATTTCAGATACCTTCAAACAAAAATAATTTACTGAAAAACTCTTAAAAAGTAGAATAAAGTAGCTTTAAAGTTACTACAGATGTCAAAATAAAATTATATAAAGCAAATACCTACTGAAATACCTAACAGAAAACGTTTTCAACAATTAATTTTTTTATTACTAAAAAGTTAACAGCAATAATAATTCATATAGAAATTTCTTTAGCTTTTTGCAGAACTCAACATATTTACTTCAATAAAAAGCATAATGTATATTAATCGACCCATCGGTAATTTTAGATACATAGATTCAAGAGAAAAGCATAATCTACATAGAATAACGAAATAGAATGAAGATTAATATTATATCGTTTACTCTAAGCTTTTCTTTAATATTAATTTGTCTGCTAAATATATTCATTTTGCTATTTTGATAATATACTTAATTCATGTTTATTTAACAATGTATTTCGTAATTGTCTATAGATCTCTTAAATGTGTGCATACAAACCAGGTAGTTTAATCGACCCATTTATAATGTACAGGGTGTCCATTTTTTTATACTCTTACGGGCTATCTCGCTTAATTTTAAAGATAGAGGGTTGCAGTTTTCGCGATACGTTGCTACTTTTTTGCGAAACTAAACATGCCGTCAATAAAAATTACATATCTCTCTTGATTTTTGAGATACCGCGTGAATTTGAAAATTATTACTTTTGACACACCCCCCGTATCTCAGTTGTATTTTCACTTATTAGATATCTGAAAATGTATTCCTAAAGAACTTTTTCCGTAGAATCCAATGGCGTAGTTTGTTTTTTTTCTTGCGCCATCTGTTTTAAAGTTATAGACCAAACATATGTTTTTTTTTATGGAACAGGGCGTATATTTTTATCTAGTTTGGGTTAGTTTGGGTTACTAGCTGACTGAATAAACTACAATTTTCTCCAAATACATTATGTTATTTAATAGTAATAGATACGATGAAAGAAAAGAACCATTTTTTGATATTATTTATTCTGAGGTGATTTCGAAACATATTTTTTTATTAACCCAACATTTATTTAACAGTATAAATAATTAATAATTTTAAGTTTTTGATGTGTATACATCTTACGAGGCGGTATCAGGGTAAAGCTTGGCAAATGGGACAGAAATGTGTAAACCGATTCTAGCCGCTAGGGCGGTATTATATACAATTTTTCCATTTAAAATCGTTTTAAATGGATTCTAGACGATAAAAAAGCATATTTTAAATTAAACGAACCGTCAAAAGTATTATTTATTAATTACTATATTCGCAGTGTATTTGGATCCATAGCACAGCTTATTTTTAATGGACGGTGGAATTTAAAATGAATTTTCGCTTCAAAATCCACGACAAATTCGTCCGAAGTTAATACGCTCCTAAAAAAAGTCAGAATTTTCGGATTTTCATACAATTATGCCATTTAAAATAGTTTTTAAACGGATTTTAGCCGATAAAAAAGCATATTATTATTTTAAAATAAACGAACTGTCAAAAGTATTATTCCGATGCCCAGACGTTTAAAACAATATTGAGTCATAGCCCTCATCTAAAATTTGAAAAAGTTGGTTATTTACTTTCCCAAATCAAAGGATGTCGGCCCAAGATGACTAGCTAAATAAGCTGTGTCCATATGATGATGCTATTTCTGGTGGTATTAGATTTTCGTCTCGAATTTGTGCAGTGAATGAATCCACTCCGAAGCTGCCAGTAACTATTATTAAAAAAAAACTAATATTATAAATGCGAATGTGTTTTTATTTTATGAACAAGCTAAAATGTATAGGTAACGGTCATAGCACGTTGAAAATACCAGTTCTCGTCCGATCACTGAAGTTAAGCAATTAAACGTCGGGCGTGGTTTGTACTTGGATGGGCGACCGCTTGGAACACAACGTGCTGCTGTCATTTTTTTACAACCGATGTCGTTATAGGATATGTTTACACATCAGCTCGAATTCGTGTCTATGTATGGGGAACATGAAAACCGTAAGAGATACAGGGTCGGTCAAATTTAGGCGAAATTGCGCCTTTAAGTGCCTAACAATATGCCGTTTATTCCGAGTATTTACGGAGATATCCGGAAAAGACCGAAATTTTGAAAAATCGTTTTATTTTTTTCCTGGGCTTATTTAAAAACGGATTTCAAATCTAATTGCACTTTTGCATTGTCACTTTTTCCGCTCTATCCAATGCTGATATCCAGTTTAAAATCCGACGTTTCGTCTTCAAGGGATCATCATCAACTTTCTTTTTTTAAACACGAACTTTAATTTTTTTTATCGTTTTTCAGATGGTATTGGCGTTATTAATATGAGTATGTGTGTTATTTTTTTAAATTTTTTCATTTTTTAATTTTTCCTATTTTTATTTTATATATTTTGCTTTGGCGTGATTTTAAATAATTTGATGTAGGTACTTTTGAAATTTTCATATTCTATAAAAATATTTTATTTGATTTTTGCATTAAGTGGAAAATTGGAGCCCGTATTAAAAATTAAAAATAGTAAAATTATTTTTACGAGAATATGGCCATGAACTATTACTCAAACAAGTTGCTTAGTGCGTTTGATTTGTAAGCAAAATTCCAATAGGTGTTTTTCCATCAACGTTTCTATAGTATCACGTAGTATGATTATAAATTGTTGATGTTCTCTATTAAATAAATTTTTTAAATGGTTAAAAGTTGGGAATATTTTATCTTTGCACTAAGCAACTAGTTTGAGTAATAGTTCGTGGCCATATTCTCGTAAGAAATAACTTTACTATTTTTTATTTTTAATACGCTCCAATTTTCCACTTAATACAAAACACAAAATAAAATATTTTTATAGAATATAAAAATTTCAAAAGTATCTACCTTAAATTATTTAAAATTACGCCAAAGCAAAATATATAATAAAAAAATAATAATAAAAATAAAAAAAAATAAAAATAAAATAAAATAAAAAGACATAGTCATATTAATAACGCCAATACCATCTGAAAAACGATAAAAAAAATAAAGTTCGTATTTGAAAAAAGAAAGTTGATGATGATCCCTTGAAGACGAAACGTCGGATTTCAAACTGGATACCATCATTAGATAGAGCGGAAAAAGTGGCAATGCAAAAGCGAAATTCAATTTGAAATCTGTTTCTAAATAAGCCCAGGAAAAAAATAAAACGAATTTTCAAAATGTCGTTTTTTTCCGGATTTCTCCGGATATACTCGGAATTTTAAAACTTTCTAAACGGCATATAGCTAGGCACCTAAATGCGCAATTTTGCCTTAATTTGACCGATACTGTATCTCTTACGGTTTTCGAGTTCCCCATACATAGACACGAATTCGAGCCACCCTATACACATAACGAATTTAGTAAAATGTAACAAATAATGCAATCTTAAAATAAAACGAAACCTCATACAAAGGGGAAGCACTTTTTTAAGGTTTCCGAATAAATGTCTTCAAATAAATATTATGCAAGTCCTACTAAATGTGACTTTACCAATGACATTATAAATAAATAAATAAAGTATTCATTTATCGAATATGGAAATTAGCATTTATTCAATTAGGATACGGCCTATTGCATACAGAATACTAATTCAATAAATTAAGAGATTAGCGTCCTAGTTATGAGCTTAGACTATTTGTCGTCAATTATTATTGCCTTCCATGTTCTCCTCCTATCTAGTACAGTTCAGTTATTCAGTACTTACCGATGCAGGCCATCCATCGACTTGCCTAGCTCCATGGTTAGATACTAAAACTCCTGCAACTCCTGCATTGGCGGCCAGGATGGCATCCGAAGCTGTCAAAATACCCTTCAGAACTATTGGCAAACGGGTGATTGATTTTAGCCAGTGAATATCATCCCATTCCAATGAGGCATCAAATAACTCTCCCAGGTTATTTAAGGCAGAACCTGTTTTGTGTCCTTTATTGTTTACAGTTTCTGAGTTTTGGCCTTCGAAGTTGGCGAGTCTATGAAAAATATTTAAAATAGTTTAATACTGGATCCTGGGTGTCAGGTGTCAGATCATTTTACAAGTGCAGTTTTCAAGCCTTTTCATACATATTTTTTTCTTCAAACGTCAGTAAATCCGTCATTACTCGACTGTGTAGGCGGCCGTGAAGTTTCGTTTTTCCTCCGCCGGAGCTTTACTTTAACTTTTCCGCCGGCGGAGGTAAAAGTGTTGTCATAGCAACATAGATACAATATAAACAGACAACAAAATAAGCGTCAACAACTCAAGATTTATTAAACTACAATTTGTATTTATCACTCAATTTGTGACTGCATTTCTAAAAATCACTAATTTAGGAACAAATTTGTTATTATGTAATCGAACTTACTCAATAACTGCTTAACAATACGGAATTAAAACGCAATCGGACACGCAATCTTAAAAAAATAATTATTGTTGACAGTGTCCACTGACAGCTTTATGTTACATTATATTCACCGACACCGGTCTAAGCAAGGCCACCTACGACCGTGGTCTAAGCCGCCTTGCGAACCCATTTATCTTTAATAATAATTAGATATTATTACTATTAAAAAGAGATGTTTTTGCATTAATTTGTCGATATTTGAAGAAAAAACAGCATATTTTATTTGGAGGAAAAGTTACTTTTCATGGCTTGCTCTCTATTAAACACGAGCGCGCCATGAAAAGTATCACTTTTCCTCCATATAAAATAATATACTATTATTTACATTTCGACCTAAATATGGTCTTTTCAAAATGTGAAGTATAAATAATGGAGTTTTTTAATTACAGCGTTTTTGTTTTGTTATTTACAATTTGGTATTAGCTTGAAAATAGGTTTTTATATGTCCTGTAATTTCCAACTGTATCATTTGCTCTTGCATGGGTTACATATATAAAAAGTAAGTGGTATAATATACTACTTACTTAGTGTTATAGCATAGGTGGGTATAAAGTTTGGACATTAATTTTATATCCAGCTATGCTATAACACTGAAAAATAAATCCTATTCAGGCTACGAATATTCCTCTTATCGTCAATGGCATTTTCGTTTTTGCATATTGCAATAATCTTAAGAATTTATCTTTTTTTGGTGTTGGCTTCGCTATTAATGATCTTAATGCTGTCGAAATTAAAGCTATGATTTTTACGCGGCGGTATGAGGGTAAATCTCGGCAAATGGGACGGAAATGTGCATGCGGATGGGAACGGAAATATGTAAACGGAGGTGACATCATAACCATGTGCAGTGATTTTACGAGGGCTGCTCAAATATTTGTGCAGGATATGTATAAGATATGTTTACACATCAGTGTCTCGAGTACTAGCAGACTCGCTCATTTTTTTATCTGTCGTGTCCGGTGAGGACTGTTGTGTTTTTTATCGTATTTGTGCTCTTTCACTCTGTTCTCCTTCTCTATATATTAACTAGTTTGCCCAATATATACACCATTACAGTTCTCACATGGTATTTCATATATAACATTACTTTTTTATTTTTATTTGTTTTTGTTTTAAGTGTTGAGAAGTTATTGCATTACAAATTGTGAGCCTTATGACAGATATGTTATGTTTCTCAAACAGTTTTTTATGAGCTGTGATAATCCGTTAATGAAGGGCAATGAAACGTATTTTTAGTTATTTTTTTCTTTACGTTGGGTATCATTTTGTGTGGAATTATAGTATTTATGTATTCGTTTTTTGAATACATATATTAACTTGGATGGATAATTGTTAATTTTTAGTGCATTTTTGGCTTTTTGTACTGCTTGTTTTCTAAATTTTATATCGGATAATCAAATAGCTCTGTCTGAGAGTCTGATGATAAGTAACCAATTTCTTTTGGGATATTGGATGGTTTGATAAGAAGTGCAAATAGCGTGAGGACCAAATTTCATTTGTATACTACTCTATCTGTACGTTTTCCGTGTTCAAATACTACTATAAGACAACCTCAATAGTTTCTAGCAGTATAGGGCATATATTGTATGTATTGTATGTTGAGTCTACTGACGGAGTAGGAGTAGTGTATCTATTCTCTTTAAAATAACTATTTTTAAGAATGAATACTTACCTTAAATGAGAGGGCAAGTTAAATTTATTTCTCATATCTGCTAACCTCAAGCCAAACATAGGTGTATCTACTGTCAGTACAAGAGCTTTATAACCTGCATTTTCAGCTCTTCTTACTAAACTCCTTGTAGTATCCCTAAAAATATACACCTAAATAAGATCTAATTACAATACTTCACTTATAAAGAAAAACCTATATAGCTGAATTTCTCCATTATCAATATACATATAATATATGTACAATTAATTGCATTACGACAATAATTGTAAATCATGCTAGACAATTAATATGTATTTGAAACATCAATTGATTCATTAACAGCAAAACGATAAACCAGACAGGATAGTAATAAAAATACGTACAGTGGTGATGAAAAAAAAACTGTTGATTTCTAAAATTATTTTCTCACCTATCATTATAAATATACAATTGGAACCATTTAATTGCTCTTGGTGCGGCCGCTGCTACTTCCTCTATACTACTAGTGGCTATGGTACTTAAAGTATAAATGGTTCCCATAGCCTGTGCAGCTAGAAAAATATAATGAGTGGTTAGAATTATTTGCAAAAATTAGAAAGTTAACCAGAGTTTTTTTTTATAGCACTTAGTTAATTTTCTTAAATTAATTATTAACGTTCCGATCATGCAATTTACTGAAATATTTAACATAGTTTAATGAAAATTATTCTTCCCATTGGTCGCTCTTATATTATTTTTGTTTTTGTTCTATTAAGTTTTTAGAATCTTACAAATAAAAACTCAAAGTAACATATAAGGTATTTCTGTTTTTAAATAGTAATCTGAGGTTTATTGAATTTTTCAATTATATCGAAAAATCTAAACAAATTTAATGTATTAGTTAATAAATATTTTGTTAATTTTATTTTTTTGACAATTCCTATGCATGTTGCATGTATTTTTTGTTTATGAAATAAACCATTTGACTTAAATGCAAATTTGAATTTTTAGACATATTGAAGGGTTGTAGATATACAATAGTGTCAATAGTCTATTTTTACCTTCCCTGTATTTTTAAGACAAACCAAAATAGCCATTCAATGTATTTTTATCTGGTAGATTGATTGAAATTGAACCAGAAAATATTTGAACCAAAAACAAAAGACTTACGCCATGGATAAACTGATTTTTAAGTGAAACATCCTGTATATTACTACATTTTTGGACTCTCTCTTTCCGAGACTGGTGCTGGTGATTAATTGGACGTTTAGGAATCATTGTGTTAACGAAAACAATAAAATATTATGTTTACTGTCAAAACGCAATAATATTCTCTTTTTACTCTTTCAAGCTATTTGAAGGAGATTTCATTTTTCAAAAAGGTTTCGTAACTCTGCAGTTTAAAAAATTGGTACCTCGGGCATTGGCACACTCTCCCTCTAGATGGGCCATTCTCTGCAAAGCGGTCGGTGATATTCCTACCGGCATCGAGATATTTTCCCCTAGAACCGTGATGGTCAAATCTCTCTCTGCTACATTCCTTAAACATCTTGGACGAATTTTGTACCTGCAAAATGGTATATTTATATTTCAAATATAGAAAAATGCTATAATTATATAACATTTATGGAACTGAACGAAATTTAGAGTCTTTCTAATTATTATTGATAATATGCGGGAAAATCGATTATTGAGTAATCCATCTACTTCTCGCGCTCGTTTTATATCAGTGGAATTAGAATCTTGGCGTTGGTATAGTCGAGATGGAACACCCATGAAATATGAAATCTTCGGAATTACGCAATTTTTAAGATTTTAAAGACGTTGGCTTTTAGTGACATTATCACATATTTATATAGCCAATCAGAAGCTCTGTGCTCTTGATTTTTTGAGTTGGTTTAGCTGCTGCTATAGCAACCAGAACTATGCGCGGATTTTTTCACACACTAAAAATTGTTCTATTAAAAATAATTGTGGCAATATGAAATGACAGTTTAGCTCGACACAAGGATTTTGATTTACACATATTTTTTAATTGTTCCAACAAATAGTAGCCTAAAGTCAACGTTAAACTGATAACAAAATGCAAAATCATCAATTTTAGGTAGTGAAGCATGCCTCGATTTATTTACCTACTGTCACGGCTAAAGCCCATCCGAATGTTTTTGTGCTACCCTATAGAACTAGCCTTGTCGCGTCTACGTCCTTTCGTATGAGTCATCGCCGGCCGAGAAGATGCGGGAGCCGTGGTGTTTTCCCGATGCATGCAGCCCGGGTCGAGAATAATATAGAGAGGCCTCAAAGTCAAAGTTGTGACTTTGTCAGAACCCATGGAAAAAAGGTAACAATACGATTCATTTCCCGATTTCACTCATGTCTTTCGTAACTTTCAAAAACTCCATTAATTATTCGAGGATAGAAAGATTATAAATGGTTTGGTACATTCATAAAATACTTCATATCAAATATGTCTTCAATATATTTCAAATTCAGCGAATAGCAAGCAAATAAAATAATTGTCACAATGTCAAATGCGTTGTTAGATAACGTTTCTCTTGTTTTGTTAACAAACTATTATAAAAAATAATCCTCATAATTATTATTCATATCAGTAAACCAAAACGACTTTTTAATTATGCAAATTGTTTATACTTTTATGTTATTTGACCAAATACTTCGTTGGGTACTTTAGTGTCTTTGGTTTGCTAATATGAACAGTTCCGAAACTCCGTGATATCGCATTAGATATTGTTACGTTTTTCCCGTGGGTTCTATACAATCTCAAATCTATCACGAATATTCGGGAAGTATTCCGAGGCCACTGTATATGATTCTCGACCGGGGCATCAAGATAATTCTAGCGTTCCTGAATCTTCGCGGGCGGCCGGCGATGACTCATACAGATAGAGCCGCAAGGCGGCTAGTTCTATAGGGTTGCACAAACACATTCGGATGGTTGCTAGCCGTGACAATATCAAAAGTTTCCTTCCAATTATAAGTTTTATTTATAAAAACAACGTGTATTATTGAACTGTACAAAAAAAAACAAATGTAACGTACCAGACGACAATTTTGCCAGCTGTCACATATCATTTTAATATTAAGTACCTTAGCAATAAATATGTTTTTCCGACGATAAATAAATCATAATCATAAATATTTAACTCATCACCAAAGGTAATTTTTAAATGCAATAACTACTTCTCTTTAAAATGTGTTTAGTCTGGGTTAATGTTAGTTTAATGTCAGTAACCCCTGAAATACACAGTTTTAAATATTATTTTTCATGGGCAAATTTATCTAATTCAGTATTAAGATATAACATATTGGAGTATAATATTCTTTGATATAAATATAAACTCTTAAATATTTAAATAATACCCTAAAATTGATTTACAAATTCATTTAAAATCTGCATGATATTAATTAATAAAAGGAGATTAAATAAATTGACTTTGTCACTCAGGGTCCGATTATCCATAAAACTGAGAAGGCTATAGCCTAGGGGCCCAAGGCATGTAGGGTTCTTTGTATCAGGAAAAAAATATTCAAATAGACAACCTTACTAGACTGCCGGTATATGTATAATATGTTTTTACCGTGTAATGCTAATAAAAACAAAATCCTACTATTCCTAATACTCCCAGACGTCCAAAACGTGTATTTTCGTTTGGAAAAAGCACAAGATACTATGTATATTTTTTAAAGTCTAGTTTATACCTAGTTCATGTGTTGTGATTGTAAATGTTATTGGAATTAAAAGAGAAAATCAGTATATAGGATAATAATTTGAAAACTTACTATATTTTCTGCACTAAATAAGATATTAAAAAAACAAAATTTGGCAGGAAAAATTGGAAAATAAACGTAAATAATGAAAAAGGATCCCAAGCCCAAATTAAAACGCTATTGTAGTGCAAAAACTCTCCATTCTTTTGCAATGCGGCAAATACTTGTTTTTTGCTATTTTTTAAACATTTTATTGAGTGCTCTAAATGATTTCGATTTTATTCTAAGCAGAAATAAATTCATCGTAACTATCTGAAAAATGTCTTTTGGAATACTTCGACAAGCGCCAATTATCCTCTGATGCAATTCTTCCAGAGAAGTCGGCTGGGTTTTATAAACTGCCGCCTAAAGGTCTATTCATGCTAGACCGAGGACTAGTATCCATGCTACACCCATGATACAATAACAGGGAAGGTAGGATATTGCGCAGACAGCCGAACAGCTGTCAACTTTTGTGACGTAGAAAAGAGAGTAAACATGGCGTCTTGTTGTATTCTTTACCATTGAGCTTAGTGTGTTTCTTGGGCTTTTTTCCTATTTTTCGGTTTCTGTGTAGATAATATCAGATTTAGATATTGTGTGGTGTGAACTATAACTTTTTTGCAGTGTTTGGTGCTAAAAGTCTTATATTTTATTGGGTAAAGAAGTGAAAATTTGACAATTAAAAATGCGTTGTGCCATGCACAGTTGTAATAACATTGATAATCAAGCGCAGAACTTTGATAAAAGTATTAGATTTCATACATTCCCTAAAGATACTTTGTCGCTAAAATTGTGGGTAAACGCTTGTTGCCGTAGTGATAGTTTTAATCCTAAAACGTCCCGAATATGCTCAAGACATTTCAAGGACGACGACTTTGAAAGAAAATTGATGCATGAACTTTTGAATTATGACTCAAAAAGGGGCCTAAGCCAAACTGTGATGCAGTGTCCACGCTCAATTTGCCAAAATCATAACAACCATCAAGGACCGAGCAAAAACGACAAGAAAGAGCCACCAAAAGATGTGCCAAATATGTAGAAGGACTTATCCAATCACAAACAACAAGGTATGTCAAAATTAAAATATATTACTATTTATTTACGCACTAACCCTTTAATAGGTATTTAATAATTAATGACGGTGTAGCTAAAAATCTGGTGATTATTATCAGTTTATTCACAAATAAATGATTGCCGGATGGACCAGTAAAGTTTAGCCGCACCATCTACAATTTTATTAATTGCTCAAACATTAATAAAGTTGCAAATTTTTGTGGATAGTATTTAATATTGATTTTGAATCATTCTCCTTATTTATTTTATTATGTATTTTGAAACAAAACTCATAGAAACAAAAAAGTCAGACAAAAATTCAGTATTTTTTTAGTGTATTCGTGTTGTAGGTACTCGGAATCAGAGGTATGATTTAAGATTAATGTTGTGGCACAGTAGGTTAATTAATTGTATGATAACATGTATGTTTAATGGCGTTGGTTAATTGAGGATTTCATTACATTTGTAGCACTAACGAGCAAGAAACGGAACCTTCTACATATATAACTGCTAGCAGTGAATCTTCTCAACCAGATATTTTATTAAGGTTAAGTGATAGACATCCGGCCAATGTATCAGTTGGGTAAGATTTGGTAACTTTTTTTTTAGAACATACGTTGTGATGATTCTATCTGTAAACATATATCTATGAATGTATATGTAATATGTGTGCTAATACTATCTAGTTAGTTCTAATTTACTATAACTAGTTTTTGTAGTAAATTCAATAGTTCATTATTGATTTTTCATGTGTGTGAGTGTGTGATTTATTACTTAAAATATTTATTAAAATATGATGCCCTTGAACATGCAACAGGATATATATGTCATAAAGTGAAGATTCCCACTGTAGAAGAGACCAGTCCATCATTTAGATGGACTGATCAAGTCTACGAGGGTGGTCTGAAAAATAAAGTGACCAGACGTCCTGCATTCAGCAGGACATTCAAGCATTTTTAGACTCTGTCCAGCGAAAGCAAGCGTCCTGCACAATGTCCTGCAATTCTCTTTTGTCGTGCACAAAACGACCACAAAAGTGTAGCTAATTGTTTTTACTTTACTACCAATAGTACAGTGAGAATTACAAATTTGTATTATGTTCCTAAATCCAAATAATATTAAAATTTTTATTTGTTATTTTAAGCTAAATGCTTTGTGTAAACGTTGATATAATAGAATATAAAAATATCTGTTTGAAATGTTTTTTTTTTATTAAATTGTTAATAGATTTGTTCTAGCATGAAACTTCGGACGGTTTGAAGCCATCCGGAGTTTGCGCATAGCAATATAAGCGTCGCTTTTATTGCTATGCGCAAACTCCGGATGGCTTCAAACCGTTCTAAATTTCATCCTAGAACAAACCTAATATCATTCTGTCAATATGGCGAACGCACTCTCAAAAACTTTTTGGCTTTACACAGTTCTGATTGAGAAGCCTCTAGCGATTAGGCTCAAATTTGCGATGCGATACCGTGCATGCGTAATATGTCTGAAATATCGGAATTATCCATTTCTTTACGTTCTAGCGAAACTCCTTTAACGCCTTGGTGGTGTAATAGGCAGAGTCTTTGCCTGTCATTTCTGCGCTGCGGGTTCGATTCCCGTCGGTCGCGACAGATGTTTTGTTTACCTTTTTTTTTTAAGTTATAGTAGTAGTAGTAAACTCTCTGTTGGCCTTTTTCTTTCGAAATTTGAGCCAGAAAAGACCCCTATCCAGGCTTAGCAAGAGGTAGAGCAACCCTTCTACATTGGTTACACCTTGTTGGATAGAGATACTATTTTTGGGGCTTCCAGTATGTCGAGTATGTACTCCTGGGGCCCCGACTTGTACATGCACGGCTTGTTTTAAGGTTCGAACACCACCGGCTGGACATTTACACACATTTAAATCTTGTACATGCACGGGGCTCTAACCCCCGGCTGGACGTCCGAATCTTATTCGGGGAATCTACACAGTCCCTGAAAGCCCCATGTGTACCCAAACTACCATATATGTATATGAAGCTGGAACAAAATGGCCGATACCCGACATGTGCACACTCGACCGAAGACGAATCGGAAGTCCTTTTTTAAGGTTATTCGTTAGTTCTGATATGAGTGGGCTTCGCTGGACGGCATTCACCCAATGAGACCCCTGTCAGGGCTTAGCAAGAGCTGGAGCGACCCTTCCAGATTGGTTACACCCTGGCGGACAGAGATACTATTCTCAGAGCCTCCAGTATGTCGAGTATATACTCCTGGAGGCTCAGAGTTTTACATGCATGGCGTGTCTTAAGGTTCGAACACCACCGGCTGGACGCTCACAAACACCTAAATCTTGTACATCCAGACAAAAAAAAACCTAACGGGAGCATCCGTTAGGTTTTTTCGAGCGTTCTGCGCAATCTCGTTATAGCGTTTTGCTATTGGTTGAATTGAAATGGATCGGGGTGCTTCAATGGCAGAGACCAATGAATCCTAACTTGGTCCTTCTGCGCATTTCGGCACTTTATGGGGCGAGATAAACTTATGTGGAGTTTATATACATCTATCTCACGGTTTTGGCTTAAGTATTGGCCCGGAACACGCTATATAGTCTTGTAATATATTTGGTTTGCCACGTGTCATCCAATGGCCTGTGCCAATGGCGCCCAAAGAGCCGTCCCAGAACGCGTGTTCACTCGACCGAAGATGAAACGGAAGTTTTTTTAAGGTTATATTTGTTTTTTTATTATTTTACTTTTTTTCTTAATTTTGGGTTAGTTTGGGTTAGCCTAGGATTAGTTCTTGCCATAATAATACCTATTATTCTTGTTTGGCCATTGAGCATGCACGGTATCGCATCGAAAATTACGCCCTATTGCTAGACGCTTGTCACTGATTGATTCTCAACCCAGCCCAAAATTCGCCTGAGAGTAACCAGTAACTAGTTATTATTTTTTGATCAAATGGCGAAGGTGCTAAACCACAACACGCCTCCAAAAAAAATGTTGACACTTATTTCCACAATTATGCAATGTCCTGCATTGGGGTTTTAGAATTATGGTCACTTTACTGAAAAAACCTGAAAAGAATTAGTTCACAAGGTGCATGAGTTGGAAAAAATGTTCAATAACGTCAATGGTGACACAATTAAAACTAGAAAGAACTATTTAAAATTGTAATGAATCTTGCCCTAGAAATAGGTTGTGATGATAAAGTTAAATTATTATTTTTTAGGCCTAGGATGTATTTTAGAATTAAAAATCGAAATAATGAGATCAGGGACAGTGCACCTCAAAAAAAAACGGAAGTTTGCCAAAATAACAAAATAATATTTTTATTGAAAGTTATTTTCTAACTTAGGTATAAGTTTTACATCATTTTAATGCCGATTTGTTTATGATTATTTTCATTTTATACCGGTATTTTATTTTATTTGACATCTATGTTGGGATTTGGTTTTGATAACGAAATCAAACAAGAATATTTAGGTTTAACCAAGCTTTGCAGGAATCAAAATTATTTTCAATATAAAAATAACTATTACGAAAAACTTGAAGGCATGACAATGGCCAACTGTTTATCACCGTTCTTAGGTAGGTAATCTTTTCATAAGTAAATTTGAAAATGAAATCAGTCAGGAGTTCAATTATTTTCCAAGGTTATGGTACAGGTATGTAAATGACATTTTTGCGATTTTTGAGACGAAAACTTCTAATATCCAAGATTTTGTAACAAACAACAGCTGCTTCCGCACCATTAAATTTATTTATGAAGTCGAGAACAATGGTCAATAACCATTTTTGGATAGTTTAGTAATTATAAATAGTAACACACTGAAATTTAACATTTATAGAAAAAGGACTGCCACTAACTGATATATTTCTAATGACTCCTTTCATGTGACCAACACAAAATGGCTAGCTTTCATCTTTTAGTACAGCGTATGGTTAACTTTCCTCTCAGCAGAGAACGATTTAATAATGAAAAGGAGACAATTAAGAATATAGCAAAAGTTAATGGTTTCAATGCTAACTTAATAAATATATTATTTTACTTCTTTCGTTAATCAGGATGAAAATATAAAATATGTCTCAATACCATATACTCCTCATTATACTCCGCTCCAAAAAGTTCTTAGGTTTAAAATTAGTATAGCAAACTCAGTTTAACATTAAGAAAGTATTAAGTAGTCCAACGACGAAATTGACATATTGGAACAAAGTGGAGTTTATGAAATTGGATATACATGGATTGTAACTAAAAATATGTTGGGCAAACTAGAAGATGTATATAAACGAGATCAAAGAACACCTAACTCATTTAAAGTATGGTATAGCAGAAAAATTAAGTGTTGTCGAGCGTGTTTTTGACATTAATTCATAATGTATTCATACGACAGTATGAAAGTTATTAAATGTAAGTAATAGTTTAAATAGAGATAAAAGGCCTATTCCGTACAATCCATTGTATTGGTTGATTGAGCATGACCACTAGGATTCCAGGATTGGTTCTTTTATAAAATGGAGTTTCGCAGATTTTAAGCTTAGCTTTAATCATCTCCTGATGATTAAAGCTAAAAGCAACGCGTCGAATGCAAAATTATTTTTCGGTATTGTGGATAAAACTGTGTTTTAGGTCATTTGACAAGCTTAACATTATACATAGATCAAGTAGATTAGTAGATAAAATGTTTATTTGTTCTATTTGTTTAATTATAATGTATATTTCTTGATACCTGTTTTAATAAAAAAGAAAAAGTTCTATGTTATTAAAAAATATAAGCTTTTATTTCTCGTTTTATTCTGTGTAAATGTATCACTGAGAGTGGTCATGTGTGCTGTTGAATGTACTAAAAAAAATCTGATTGTAAACTCTTGCCACAATCGGCTAAAGCGGAAAAATCCATATCCTAAAAAAAAACATTAATAATAACCTGAATCATTCAAAGTTACCTTTAATTAATCATCCAAAACTTCATTTACTAGATTATCCATCAAAATAAAACAAACTATTCAGTTAAATCTAAAATTTGCGTATATATTGCGGTTGTTACCATTATAATTTAAAGGGCTAACTCTCTTTGTGACGTCAATGCGCAGACAGAGACGATTTTGAAACCGCTGAGTATCCTACCTTCCCTGTTATTGTATCATGTGCTACACCCACCGAGGCGTCCGTCGGTGTGTGTACTAAACTTCGACGGCACTCTTAATGACTCGGTACGGGCTAGCCTCGTGTCGTCCTCGGTCTAGCATGAATGGACCTTTACGCAACCGGCGCCGAGATTCGACAGCCAAAAATTGAAATATATTCATCACGACTAGAAACAAGTGTAAGCGGACCAATGAAGAGAGCAAGAAGGGATATGACGAGCATATCAAGAACAAGCTTCTCAACTGTCCTAACGGATTTGCTCAGTTGACAAAGCAGTCAATCAGGGTTTCTCAAAGACGTCAGTCCTATCACTGACAAAAGATGATGGCTCAATAGCGCAAACGGCCGAAGAAAAAGCGAACAATCTTGCTGAAATCTTTGCATCAAATTCTACCTTGGATCCTCAAGGAAAAACTCCTCCAGGCATGGGATCTTTTTCTATCATTTACGATTACCTTCTATTTTTTCCTGCCAAATTTTGCAAAAGCCAGCTTTCCAATATTTTCTCAATATTTTACCAACATTTCATAATTAAATCTCATTAATTATGGTATCGCTGAAAAGTATTTTTGATCGGCTTTTCAGAGAGGTGTCACAAGTAGGGTACTGTCATTTAAGATTTTAAAGTGGATGAGGGTAGTGCTTCAGTGGTGCGTGAGGGAGTCCGCAAAATACCTCGTTTTATTCCCCGGCGCCGGCGTTTTTATAGAAATGATATTGTGATGAGCCGGAGTTAATAACTGACTTTAGTAATTTATTCAATAAATTATTTCATAGTTTTCATAAATTGTATCAAAAATAAAGTAACTTTCGTACTAGCTCGCCAATGAATAAAAAATTAAATAAATTAAGTTTCGAAGTAGATCGCCTGTAGGTAACTTTAAAATGAAATAATAATTTTTATTTAAACTTAAATGAAATATTTCTCGAAACGCGTCTAAAGTTAAACCAATTTTGCTATCAGATGCCATACTAAGATAAGATAATTTGCTATTGGAAAATAATCCCAATAACTGGCATTAAGTTTAACTTCACCAGAACCCTAGACGAAAGCTAACTTATAGTTTATTTTTCGATTGCAATATAAGGCGTAATTAGATGACCTACCTGTAAAAATTATTTTACACATAATTGCGCATTTCGATAAAGTTCTTCCAGATTTTGCTCTAAACCTCGGACGGTGGGGAGCTCAATTACAAAAAGTCGGCAAGACAAAAGTAGAGGTTGGAATATACAATTTTAATTACCCTATATAGGTAAATAGGGTGGTAATAAAAACCGAGATAAGAATTTAAATATCATGTTAACTATAATAGCCAATTTTAATTACTCTAATTAGCAAAGAGCGGCGGTACTAAAACCGAGTTTGAAATTTGCAAAACATGTGAAAACGCTAACTGCCATTAATTTGCGACAACTTAGGAATTTTAAGTGTTCTTAGTAAAAACGTTCTAATAGCTGGACACCTGCTAATTCCAGAGCTGTCGAGGAAAAACAGACTTTGAAAGATGCTATAAAAAGCTAAAAATCTTTGGGAACGATTTAGTCAGAAAATATTCTTCACGCGCGATAGCGCGTTACTAAGCCCAAGAGGGGCCTCGGGGAAAGTCAGCCTGAAAAGTTAGTCAAAAACCAGTCTTCACTCACGATAGCAAATTACGTTGCCAGACTGGGCCTAGGAAAAAGTTAGTCTGAGTGAAAAGTGAGTCTTAGTCTGAGTGAAAAGTTAGTCTTAGTCTGATCAGTCAGTCTGAAAGAAGTCTCCACGTTCGGTAACACGTTACTATGCCTCGAAAAGTAGTTTGGGTTAGCCATCAGAAGTTATAGAACGTCACTATGCCCAAAAAGGGGCCGGAAAAGTAAATCGTACCGTTGTCAAAGAAAAATTATGTTCAAAATTCGTGTTTCCTGTGGTGTGCGGTTACGTAATCGGCTCTAGTAGGGGTTGAAGTGCAGGTTACGGCTTATACGATAAGGAATAGAAACTAAGTTGTAGCTTTAAGACTACTGTAATGGAATGTTTAAGAAAGCTAGAAATGTTGATAATGGTAATTAGGGTCTTCTTATTATGGCACATCTTCTTGTCTGGCAAATTCCGAATTCTTAATATATAACTAAGTCATAACAGAAATTTCATGCATATATTGGGGTCAATCACGGAATTAACATGAAAATATTCCCGTTAAATTGTGGGCTCCCTTAAATTCCAAATCGCAATAAGTATTTGAAAACGGAAAGTGGTTTGGCTTACGCCACAGCCGACTTCAAGGGTCTCTTCGCTGTGCCTACGCTCATTTCCCGACAACCGAGCCGACAACCAAGGTACATTGGAGTACAGAAGAGTGAAATGAAGTTACTGACTACTAGGTGGAGGAACAGGCCACCATGGCTGTTGCCCATGGTATCTAGGTAAATTATTTTCATCAAAATAGCGTGTCAATACACTGATGCTGCGAACCTGGTTTTAGAAAATGAACAGGAGTTTAAGAAAAGGCTGAAAATACAGTAAGTACATAAAAGGATGTAATCTTTAATGTAGAAAATGTAGCTATTGTAAGTTTTCAAATTGTCCCCTAAAATGAGTAATCTTCCAAGTGGAGCAAAAGGCGGAGAATTATTTCCTATGGTATTATCGATAATATTCTAGAAGAACTCATGAGACGACAGCCTGCTTATATTGACATTTCAAATATGTTTGAACCGGTCTTCTTTTAATGGCCATAGAAATAAAACTCCCATTGGAAAAGAACTCATTTGTATACGTATGGTTATTTTCTGCGTTTTTAGCATTTAAAAACCAACCATTTTTCTTTAAAATATTAGGGAAAAATATCCAAAATAAATGGCTTAAGACCATAGGTACCTTTAACCTGGCCCTGTTCACGATTTTATGTTAGTTTGGATTATATTGGGTTAGTCTGAACTGTTGTTTCAGTTATTGGAATTGCTGGAGTAAATTACAAATTGTGGTTGAAAAATGATTTTATTAATTATTATTAGGTAAAGATGGCTTCATCCAAATTACAATAGTTTTCTAATTTTGATATACCTCGTCAATATAGGCCTAGCGCGGCAAAAGATTTTTTAAAATAATGCTGCTGCCAACGGGAAGGCCAAGCTTACAACAACGTGACACAAGCGTACTATATGCAAAAAATAATCTAAATGCATTCAGGAAAATAATACACACGCATATTCCAACTGTCCTTTAGAACATGCGCATTTCACAGTAATGACGAACGTATCATTTTTACAGATTATTGAATCAGAAATTCGTATCGTTCTATTACCACCAAATTTAATGTCATAACTTTCATGCATCTAACCTTTAGAAATTGAGGACTTTGCTACAAAATGGGGCAGCTCCACTTTTGATAGTTTTGGGGAAAGAAGAAGAACTGTTTATAAAAGTTGCTATTTATTTCAGGAAAAATATTTCTAGCCACAAACTTACATACAATTTAGATTAATTCAGAATGATTTTTCAGATGCTGTTACTTGAACGGAGATTATGTAAAATATAATTGGAAGTACCCCTTCTTGTACAAAAATATAGAAAAATAGTTACATTTAGGACGAAACATTGATTGCTTTGAATAAAGCTGGATGCGATGCCTCGATATTATATAAGTCTTTCACTATGTTGGGGCATTGTTTATACAGTAAAAAGACAATGGTTGGGGTTTGAAACCTTCGGTAGAATGCTCTAAAACGGAGTTTTATCCACAATACCGAAACATAATTCTGTTTCGGTATTGTGGATAAAACTCCGTTTTAGTAATAAGTCTTTCAGTTTATTATTAAATGAGACTGTAAGAATCTGTGCTTAACCTTCAATATTTATATATAATATGATTCAGTGGCTTCAAATGGAAGAAACTTTTCAAATAAACACATATTTAAGATCGACAATGGCTGAAGATAGATTAAAAAACTTATCCCTTTTGTCCATCGAACGAAAAAGTACTAACTGGCACTGAAAAGTTACATAAACATGAATTAAAATTAAAGTGTCGCCTTTAGAAACCAATATTTCCCCAGGAGGTACTGTAAATTGGTGGTGTTATGAACAGCCCATCCACACTCTCCCGACAGGGTCCCCCTTCGCAAATACCTTTAATGTTGGAGGGTTACCCCATCTTTCACAGATGTATACAGCAAAAACTCTAAATACTTACTTAGAAAAAGCCTTTCTATTATTTTCTAAAGTCTCCTGTCTGCCCGCACCGCTTCTGTAATAATCCAAAGTGTTTCTTGGCAGTATTTTATAAGCCTGATCTTCGAAATCCTTTACACAAACCAAATCTTTCATTATAGCCTTAAATTTGACCTACACATTAGCTAATATAAAGTATTAGACTGATATGAAATTTCTTCAAAGTTATTAATCGAATTGGTTATCGGGTCTTTAAATTTCTTAGTGCAGGAGTTTATGTCAGATGTGCAAGCTAAATTAAATAATCCGTTTAGCAACAGCATTAATTACACGTTTTTTTACGTACTAGACTTTGTAGAATCTGTAGTGTTCACCCATGTTCTTCAGATCATACCTCAAGGGGCAATGTCCGGTGAAAAGACCAGTGAGTAGTCTTCATTCATTGGCATTCTTTTGCGAGTAAGTCAAAAAATTCTTCGTTTGCCTTTGGCCCGATGTTTTGCACCAACAGGACTTATTTCATTCATTTTCTGGCTTTTGTTGCCACCACAGGAGAGTGCGGGTCCATGGAATGGTGTTCCGGCTCCTTCTAGAGCGAGACTGCTCATTTCACATATACCTTCATGTCCCGGAAGCATATTTGTAAACGACGTCCATGATCGCAATTCGGTTCTTGCTCGAACGCTGCCGTAACCTCTTCCGTAAACAGCATACGGTATCGCAAATCCGCCTAGTAAATAGCATCCGTGATAGCAAATTTTAACTGCCTAACGCAAAAAAAATACTTATGGTTTTCTACATCGCAATTTCCTGTGGCATCTACAAATAATATTTCAGAAATTTGAATTAACAAGCTTGCTGCTCTTTGCATCATGGGTGTACATAAAGAAACCGTGCAGTGTTCCGAAATTTCTTGTATTTGAAACAAAGTTTCAGTAGAGGATAAAATTTTGTTCAACGTATCAAGCATATCTTTTCCAGATCGAGCACCAAATGATTCTTGGAAATACTTTTTCCATATTTTCGAAAAATCACTTTTCACTGTTGGAAAATAATGTCTGTCGGACAATATTTCATCATAATCATTGACAAATGTTTCCATTTTTGAGAAACAGAAACTGTTGTAAGCCGACGAAACCGAGTGGCCTCATACAATTGATAGCCTAAATTCCATGTTACACGAAATTCTGTATGGCCAGTCTTAAATAAAACTTGGCTTACTCTAATAATTAATGGTTAATGGTCGTTTTGTACAGGGTGTTTCAAATTCGAGCCATATCATTGTGATCTTCAAAACGGTAAGAGATACAAATTGTGTTAAATTGGGGCATAGTTGCGGAATTTTATGCTCAACAAAAATTCGCCTTGAAATTTGACAAATTTCGAATACTTCCTAAGTATTCGGAAAACACCGAAATTTAGCAAAATGTCTTTGTCACTTTTTCCCCTCTATAAGATGGCGCTATCAGAATTGAAATCTGACGTTTCGTAATTTGGCATTCATCATAAACTTTATTTTGTAAATACGGACCTGGAATTTTTATTTTTTATTTAGGTTCCTCTTTTAGTTGCACGAAAAATGATATATCAAATGTTTTAATTTTATGAACTTTTGACTAAAGCAGAGTTTTATCCACAATACCGAAACAGAATTTATGCACTCAGAGTGCATAAATTCTGTTTCGGTATTGTGGATAAAACTCTGTTTTAGTGCATGTTGCCGAAGGTTCCAAACCCCAACGTAGGTGACGTTTTGACGTCAAGAATTGACCAAGGTATCGACCGTGCGACACCCTCTATTTACTATGTTCCCCATCCTAATATTTTTGTAAACATTACCCTATTTTGTGTGTCTAAAATACTATAACTTGTTAATAACTTACTTCAGTTTCTTCCTTTTTAGTGAAATGTGTTCTAATACTTTTCCCATCTTCATCTATTAACTTATACTTGTAGTTTCGTCGTAAATTAATTTTTTCTTGGAAAATAATATTATTAAAAACAACGACACACTATCACCGAACATATAACGTATATGTTCGGTGCTACTATATAGCGTGGATTGCTTCTTTGCATTACTTGCAAATTTTGCGATCCTGAATGCTGA
>JAEQML010052042.1:0-43640 GCA_016904865.1 Pissodes strobi
TTCCTTCTTCTCTTTTTCCTTCGTCTCTACCATTCTCTTCATCATGCGACTTATTGTTTCCCAGTTTGCACGGGATTTTATTATTGTCTCTATTAGATTCTCCGGTCTTAGGCGCACACCGACTGCAGTTTCTGCAGCCACTCTAAAAGTATGAAACCTATCGCACTCAAACAGCATATGTTCCTTTCTTGAACCTATGTAGATACGATGCAAAACATCCGTGTCCTGTCAGGAACTGAGTGATTGGATATGTCACGTCACCGAAATTGCGTTCCATCCACATATTAATATCCCGTATTAGCCTTCTGGACCATGCCGCAGTGTTTTGTGTTGTTCGCCATTCTTCTTGCCACATTTCCATAGTGATGTTTCTCTCTTCTTTTTGAATTTTTACAGTGTCGTCCTCGTTTATTTCCTCTCCCATGCTTTTTCTTCTCCTATATATTCTCGTTCGTTCTTTTATGAGACTGACAATTGGCACCAATCCCGCCAGTAGAACAGCTGCGTCGGCCGAAACTGTGTGATAAGCGCTTATGCATCTAAGGGCAACTTCTCGTTGGTAGGAAATAAGTTTGGCAGCGTTCCTTTTAATATCTGCGCCTTTACTCCAGATTGGTGCTGCATACAGGATTACGGACTGGAAGGTCAAGGCAGCGACTCTTCTTCTAATACTGGAAGGACCTCCTATGTTCGGAAGAATAGCTTCGAAGGCTCGGTGAATATTGTTGGCCTTGTTCAGAACCTCGTTGATGTGTGGAGTAAACAGCAGGTTATAGTCAAGCGTAACACCCAAATATTTTAGGGTCTTTTGAGGTACAATAACATTCGAGTTGAAATTGAAGACAATCTGCCTCCTGTTTTTATAACTCCACCCAAACACTAAACAGTTTGTTTTATCTGGCGCCACCTGAAGCTTGTTCTCATCCATCCACGAATTTATTGCATAAAGAGCTGCAATGCCTCTTTCAATGGATTCTAAGATTGTCGTAGCAGTAACAATTACTATGATGTCGTCAGCATAACAGATTATTGTGACTCCCGGTATCTTTATCATCATTACGTCGTCGTATAATACGTTCCACAGGGTAGGGCCCAGTACAGATCCCTGTGGGACTCCCCCCCCCCTCGACCCTGAATTCCGAATCCTTGTCCACTGAGACGAACCTATCTGTGAAGTAGGAGACAATGATTTTTATTAGGTAGTCTGGAATATTTCTGGCCTTGAGTTTTTCTATTATAAGCGACCAGTTTGCGGTGTTAAAAGCGTTTTTAACGTCAATGCATATAATCGTCACTATTTCATTTTTATTTTGCTGCACTATATCTACTACTTTTTGAATGGCGTCAACTGTCGATTTATGCTTACGAAAGCCGTATTGATTTTCATTTAGGCCACCCGTTCTGAGTAGTTCTTCGTGAAGCCTGGATGTTATAATTTGTTCTAGAACTTTGCCTAGGACATCCAACAGAGCAATCGGTCTGTACTTCTTCTCGGTATCTCCAGGCTTACTCGGTTTTTCTAGGAGTATCAGTTTTGACTTCCTCTATTCCAAGGGGAAGTAGCCCGTGCTTAGGCATTTTGAAAAAAGGCGTCTAAAATACTCCGTATCATTTAGGAGAATGAGTTTCGCGTCGGCAGGCAGCATCTCATCTAGTCCAGGGGCTTTTCCTACCTTGATTCTTGCTATTGCCTTTATAATTTCTTCTAGGGTGACGTCCGGTCCATTTGACTCTAGATGGATTATTGGTAGTTGATTTTGCGCTGCCGTAGTGAAGAGCTCATGGAAGATCCGCACCTTTTCCTCTCTTTTGAGGAACAGCCTTGGGCCCACAGCGTTTAATTGAGCTTTCACGATTTGATAGGCTTGGCCAAATATGTCTTGGTCTAGAGCTTGACATAATTCCTTCCATTTCTCTTTTTTTTGTTTCCTTACTTGTCGAGACAGAGTCTTTCTTGATGTTTTATATATTTCCGTTAATTGTTCTCGTCTAGCTTGGTCCCTTGTTTCCCTTTGTAATGTTCTTCTTTTTCTTTTTAGGTCGGCTATCTCCCGCTGGATTTCGTCCGTCCACCAGTAGGACATCTTAAATTGGTGATCTGCTCGGAGGCTGCGCCGTGATAACTGGTAAGTATTTTTTATTTGTTTTATTTGATTATCTATGTTTTCAGAGTTTTCATTGTTAGCAAGGTAAGTAATTTTTTTTTTAAGTCCGTTAGGTCTAGTCTTTTTATTATTTTACAGGTGCTTCTTTTTAGTTTCTCTTTAACCCGGATGTCAATTGATATAAAGTGATGGTCACTGAGGCTTTCTTCTTCTTTGAGTACTTCCCATTTGTAATCTGATTTAATTACCTCTTCCGAAACGAAAGTGAGATCTATGTATGAAACCCCATTGGGTCTATCTAGTGTAGGATATTTTCGGTCATTGAGGTAAACGAGGTTTAGGGACGTCGTCAGGTTATTCAAGATTTCTCCTCTTCGGTCTGTTACATTTCCTCCCCATAGTACGTTTTTTGCGCATATCACAAGTGTTTTTTTGCTATTTAACAGATGTTGCTGCACATGAACAAATAGCGTGTCTACAGCTTCTTCAAATTGTTGTATAGTATAGCTGGGGGGTATATAAACTGAGTACAGGTCTGCAGCGGCCAGTTCTATATAAACGAAATTTTTTGATTTCACGTAGTTATGCACGGGGAGAGAGTTTTGGGAGCTTCTTATAATTGCACAATTCTTTTCATCTCCCTTGGACGCGAAAGTACCTGTTCCAGTTGATCTTTTTTTGTTTGGCTCTTGCAAGCATAGAAAATCACAAGCTGTCTTATAGGAGTAGGCTTGCGCTAGGTTTTCGGACACTATTCTCCGATTTACGTTGCCTTGGAGTATCTTCAGGGTTTGTATGGGCATATTTTCTTTTATATATATTTTTTATTTTTATTGGGAGGAAACATTGCTTCTTCTCAGTTCTCCTCGATATTGGTCTCTTCTTTTCTTCCTTTCCAAATACAACGCATTTCTGAAGCTGGTGCATTTCGATGTGCCGGCTTGGTGCCCTTCTTCGTTACAGGAAGGACAGAACTCTTTCTGCTCTTTACAGTCTACTTTCCTGTGTCCGGCGTTCCCACAGCGAAAACATTTTCTTTCCATGTTTATATCCGTTTCTTTGCAATCTCGAGCTTCGTGGCCAAAGCTCCACCATCTATAGCATCTATCGATTTCTATCCTCTCCTGTATTCGACAGTCACTAAGTCCAACCCTAACATTAATTCTTCCCTCGATGTTTGTGGATTCTGCGTCTGGGATTTTTAACGTTGCTGTTTGGCCGCCAAAGGGATTTTCCTTTACCGTTAGACTCGCTTTTTCCCAATTTGTAATAAGTTTCTCTTTGGTTAGCACTTCTTTGACTTCTTCGGCTGTAGCCACCATGTCCAAATCTCGAATAAAGAATGTCTTGGTTTTCGTTCCTTGACCTGTGACTCGAACTCTTAGGCCTCCCAAAGCTTTAGCTACTTCTTTTTTTGTGTTTTCTAATTGACTATTGTCTCTCAGCTTCAAAAGAAGGTTTCCATTTGCCGTTTGGCGCACCTGTTTAAGTGTCGACTCTATATTTTTGTTTGTGCTACTTCTTAGTATTTGAAGCATTTCAGCATATGATTTTCCTTGGTTTGGCTCTATAGTAAGTGCCTCGCTTCTTGGACGCCTATCTTTACTCGTTATCTTTGGCAAGGATCCCTCGTTGCACCAAATGTTTATTTTTTGGATACCATCCTTTAGAACACATTCTACCATTTTTCTAAAAATTGTCGGGTCCAGATCGGTTGGAGCAATTATGGTAATTTCTGTTGCTTTTGCCTTCTCTACTATACTTCGTACTTGTTTAAGTATTTTGTAAGTGTCCTCCTGTTTCTCCGTCCCTTCTGTATATAGTGCTGTTAGCGTCTTTGTCTTCTTCCTTTCATCTCCTGTACTTCCTATTCTATATTTCACTAGTTTTTCTAGCGTAAGGTATGTACCACCCATGCATTCTACAGGGTTTTCGTCTCTCATTTCCGGGAATCGATTTATAATTTCGTCCGACAATTCTTCTCGGTCCTTTCTTAGGGTCTGGTTCCGTTTAGGGAAGAAAAATACATGGTCTGGTCTTCGTCCTAATGCGCTTTTTTCTTCCAGCTCCGTAATCCTGTATAAGATGGGTGACCATACCCTTTTTAAAATGTCCTCGCAGGTTTTGTAGTCGTCTAGGTCTAGGTTTTCCAGGGACACAAGAAGCTCCTCGTTTCTGAGTCTCTTTTGGCTTTTTTGTTTCTCCAACTGGTTTGCAAGGTACATGTTTTTTTTCCTCGAGAATTTCAATTTTTTGTTTTAGTCCTATAATTTCACTATCTTTTCCGTTTGTTTCTGTCCTTAATTCTTCCACATTACTTTCGTTTTCCTTGCCATTCTTTATTTCTGCTTCTGTCCTTTTAACATCAGTTTTGATTTTCTCTATGACATATTTTATTTCAGTTGCCAGCGATTTTACGGTTCTGTGAACATTTTGGTTTGCTGCTCCGAATTGTATCAGCTCTGCTGCTTTTTTTGCCAACTCTTCTACGTTTAGCCGTAGATTGGTTGAATTCCTACCGAAGATTGGTGCTTGTGCTCCACGGTCCCTTTTAGAGTCACTTGCTTGGCTCCCGAAAGATACTTCACCTAGTTTTCTTTTTTCTGTCATTTTCTCGAAAAAATTTCCTACATCCACTGGATTTTGACCATCCGATGAAAAGGTTCCTTTGCGCGACATAGGAGGGGATCTGCCAATAGAATCTCTCCTTCCAAAAACTGCGTGCATTTCTCGCTCGGAATCATCCGATTTTACACTATTACTCCTAACATTTCTGCATTCCGGAGTGGGATTCTCCGGTTCCACCGGTACCCACCTGGGGTAGTGTTTTTTCTGTTTTGTCACCCATTGTTCGCTGTGTCCAGTTTATACCTACTGCCAGGTCTGATTCCGTATTCGTTTGCAGGGTCATCATCTCTTAATCCGTCCGTTTTTTTTTTTTTTTTTGTAGGATGGGAGAAAAATGGGAACCTCCTAGCCCTCGAAACCTCATAGCGTCGGAGGGGATAGTTTCGCCGCTCCCACGGAGCAGGAGAATAAGGAAGAGAATTTAAAGGGTAAGTGGGTGAGTTAAGGTGAGTAAGTAGGAAGCGTTTAAACAAAACGCCTGAACTGTCCTTAGCAGGTAGACATAAGACACCGGTCCGCATTTTGGCACGGAGTCTCTCGGCCACCTGAGCCCCCTCTACCACGACAAGGTTCAGCAGCTCCTCGAGGGAGTGTTTTATGAAATTTAGCAGGAACTAACCAAGCCTAACTCAAACCAACCAAATATTTCCGTCGTTTCTTTCGGACTTTTACCAGTCAATCCTTGAAGTATTGATCCTTCGAGATTTGACACTTTGACAATAACATATCGATTAATTGTATGCTGCTCTAAGCTTAATTACTTTCTAATATGTTTCATGCTCCTCGAGATTTGACTTTTTTATGTCACTTTTTAAAATATTGCTTAGTTTTTGCCTGTTATTGGAACATTAGCAAAAAAATCGGACGTATTTTCAATTATTCACTAAATTATTTTTTTGTTCATAACTTCTTTATTATTATTTCTTTAGTATCTTTTTCCTTTCCCATTTTTAGGGTGGTCAAATGAGTAGCCATGCTAGATCATCTCACCACCTTACTTGTTCAGCTTCTTTATTAGAATTTTTATTTATTTTCTCATTTCAATTGCTATCCTACTTTTATGCCCTGAAATTTAATTTTTAATTTTTTCTAAGCTGAGCAAAGTTCAGGAAATTTAATGCTTTTACAATTTTAGTCCACTTTATTTTACTTTTTTGCGTGTGTTTGTTATTTTTCTTCTGTTTAATTTTTAATATCGTTTCTCTCATCATATGAAAGACATTTTAAATGATGGTTCTTGGTAAATTTTAAAATAAAAAAAAATTTTAATATTTTTCTGTTGTGTACGTTTTTTCCCACATTTAGGGAAATTTCGTTTCCAATGGCAATCCTAGATCTGGTAGTTTCACATTAACTTAGAATATTTACCATGTTTTCAATAATAAACCACTCTTAAAATAAAATGAACAAAAATTGAAACGTTGCCATCAACTGTTTATTATTCTGAATTAAAAGCATTCAGTTTTTGAGCACTTTATATGATATGATATGATAACCACCAAAAACCACTCTAAAAATAAACTAGACAAAATTGAAAGTTTGACATCAAACATCAACTGTTGAATATTCTAAATTAAAAGCATTCAGTTTTTAAGCACTTTATATTTACCATATTCTCAATAGGGGGTTGCTATGGTAACTACTGTAATCCACTCTTAAAATAAACTGGACAAAAATTGAAATTTGTACATCACCTGTTGAATATTCTGAATTAAAAGCATTCCGTTTTTAAGTAGGACATTACCATGGCAACCACTATAAATCACTGTTAAAATAAACTGGACAAAAATTGACACTTGAACATAGCTGTTGAATATTCTGAATTTAATGCATTCAATTTTTGATCACTTTAAATTCGCTCTAGTTTCAGTAGGACGTTGCGTTGGCATGATAAGCACTATACACCACCCTTAAAATAAACTGCATAAAAATTGGAACTTGGACATCAACTATTGAATATTTTAAATTAAAAGCATTCAATTTTTAAACACTTTATATTTACCATATCTTCAATGGGACGTTGCCATGCAACTGCAAAATTTTTGAAGTGAATAGAGTTCATTTCTCGTAATAACAAGTTATCGATGTGATGTCGCATCGTCTTTAGTAATGATTATGCTTTGTTTTGCTTCTCATTTTATTTATTAATTTCAAATTAAATTACATACTCGTTATAAAATTACTGTCATAAAATCTGAGAATGATGTCATTTTATTTTAAATTTATAGGTGTTCCCTATATTTTACTTCTGTGTCATTCTCCATTTTTTTTTATTTGATTTTAATTGTGTTTATTTTTGCGTTCTTTTGATTAATCAGTGGACTTACTTTTTTATCTTTTATTGTTTTATTTGAAGGTAAAGTAATAAATCAAAAAAGCATCTAAATCTATATCTTTATGGCCTATCTGCAATAACAATGCCATTAAAAATTAGACATTATTTTTTTTTAAGTTTTAAAGGTTTCTCTTCAAAATAGCAAAGTTTATGGCCCATAACGCTTTATATAACAGGATCCGTATGAACTTTAATATTGAGGGTAAATGTCACGCTATAGAACTACCAGCCCCCCAGGGGCTGGTGGTAGCATTTAAATGTCAATAATTGTTCCGCCCTTAATTTCGAGGACAAATGAAAGAATCGCAACGCTGTCAATTTCCGCGTTGCGATTGGCCTTTAGTCAATCAGAGCAGATATACTGTGGCTCAGATTAACCCAAAAAGATCAATTGTCGCTTCATATCAAAAAGACGAAGATAGCCCAAAACAAAATTATCTCTCATCGCCTATATGTCTAAATTTAATCACGAAACGTCCCTTTTTCCGTGTCTGATAAATTTCTCGACCTTTTACGCAAAAACAAAGGGCCATCGGCCTTTTGTATTCATTCCGGACGCCTTCCTAAATTAATATAAAACTTCGGAAAGTTGCTGGGGTTAAATAAATACACGCGCTCCTACATGGGCATCAATTAGTTCTTGGATATTTTATTATTCTGCCCGAATTAAAGATGTTTTCCGACCGAATGTTTATCGTTTTGATCGGCGGTTCTCAACCGGTGGTTCGGGGCTCTTTGTCTGGAAACCTGGAACTTAGATCGAATTTTTGTTCGAAAGCTGACCCAAACTAAGCCCTGAAGGCAATAACCCTGTTTATTATTATGAATTATTAATTTTAGGTTAGTTTTGGTTAGTTTAGTTCAATTTTGGTTAATATCTCTTAGTGAAAATCGAGGGCTCGTTTGCTATTATTATGAAATATTTTGTATCAATTTGGGTTAGTTTTGCTTTAGCTCTTGTGCGTTCTTAATGAGTTATTATTTTTTTCTCAATTTTGGTTAATTTCAGTCGGTAAGAGTGAAGAGTGCGTGAGCTCGCTTAAGGTTTTTACGCATTAGTCATTTGGGGTTAATTTTGGTTAGGACGGTTTGGTGAAAATCAACCGCGCTTTATTTAGCCTGCCAGCTATTTCAATGAATTATTTATTTTTGGTTAGTTTGGGTTAGTGTGGGTGAGCGCCGGTTCGTTTGGGTTAGTTTTGGACAGCCCTGCGCAGTAAAACATGGTTTTTTTTAATAATAATTATGACGCTTTAAATTTCTTCGACATAATAAAAAGATCGAAACAGAAGCCAGTAACAGGAAAAAAGACAGGTGACAGATCCAATGCTGCTAAACTTGAACAATGACATAACCTAAAATTATAGAAGGCCATATTGTCAAAAAATTAGGGATCAAAGGTGCCAAATGCAAAATTAACAGACGACATTGCCGAAAAATGACAGGTGACAGATCACATAATCTAAAAATCGTATGGCTGACGTGCTCAAAATTTGACACAAATTGCTCATAAAATGACAAATTACAGATGTCATGCCAAACTTGAAAGATGTCATAACCTAAAAATTGGAGATCATATTGTCAAAAATGACAGGTGACAGTTCACATGATCTAAAAATGATATGGCTAACGTGGCAAATATCAAATCTCTGCCAGGTTCCAAAAATGGCAGGATATGCAGTTTCTGGTTGTCTGACCCAAGTAATAGGCTATACCTAATACTCACTATTATAGGACATAATACAAATAACGAAATTGTAGCAACTGACCAAGTGATCGAGGCAGAAGCCAATTGTAGCTAAGGCCAGTAACAAAAAATTACAGATGACAGATGCCAGGAATGATTCAAAATGGTAATTGACCAAACGAACGAAGCAGAAGTACGGTTAGCAGTAAACGTAGCAGCTACGGTTAGCAAAAAAAAAGACAAATTACAGATGCCATATTGCCAAACTTACTAGATGACATATCCTAAAATAGGAAAATCTCATATTGTCAAAAGATGACAAGTGACATACATAATCTAACACTGATACGGCTCACGTGGTCGAAAATTGACACATGACAGAATGTTGAGTGTCAAATCTGATTGACAAATGCCACGCCCTCAAAATGGCTTCGATATTTTATCATTTCATCGTACCTCTTGAGTCAGATTTCGTGACGCAGAATTATTTTGACTGATAACCCTGTAAAGATCACCTAATTATTTAGACGCTTCATATACGATCGGCAATAGAAACATACGATATTCCTCCAATTCCATTTGTGAACTTGTTCGAATAGTAATCCCACCCCATAATCGAATCATGCCGATTTCGCAACGATAAAATCGAATACTATTCGTGCGGATCTATAACCGAAGCTTTAACCAGAGATAGAACATGAAATGGCTCTTGTGCGGTTTCCATGTCGGCGGCCAGATTAGGAATTATGTTTGGGAAATGCGGTCCGCGCGGACAAATTGGTCATTTCGCACGGACGGAGGAGGATACAGAAATGCGGTTCGCCTATCTAATATCTAAATATAAATCCATTCCCGGTCCCGTTCGGGTCGTCGATTAATTCCTATTCTGATGAGTCTCGAAAGGGAAACTTACCTAGCAAAGTATTAAATTACTTGTAACAAATACTTATAAATCACAGATCCATAACATGGTGATTCGGAGCACACATCCCTAGCTGGTCGATTGATAGCGTAAATGCCAAAATAGGACATTAATCGATATAATTCTTGAATATTTATAGCCACGCAAAAAACCGAAATAATACGGCATTTTGTGATGGTTTATGGCCGCAACACCGCTCACCATGTAGTAACTATCATAAGATAAGGTTCCTGTGCAGCGTGCTCGTTTGCATTGTTATTTTCATCCCTTGTTACGCTTTTAAAAAGCTCTCTTTCTAAGAAAGCTAAAAAAATCAAATAAATTAGATGGGGAAAGTTTTGAATTCCAACATGACCTCGAGAACAAGTAAACCACGGAGAGCAAGGTCTGCGAATTTAATAAACAAATTGCGTTGCCTGAAGAATAAATACAGAAATCATCGACATTAGAATTCACTACAAGTATATATGTCTTATAAAATTCATTAATTACGAGGCTATTGAAGTGCAAATATCAAGCAAAACTACGGTCAAGAAGTTTCCGAAACCCATTGAATATTAAATATTTACTTTTGTGTATGACACAAAGAAAAATATTTTACATTCCAATTCTCACTTTCCTGAAAATCAATATTTGACTCTTTCTGGGAAAATTATGATAAAATTATCAATTCGACTTCTCGAGTACAAAAAATATGATACACTTAATTTAAAATTCAGTTAAGCTTTTGTTGGAAATCTATGACGATTTCGGGAATGACTCATCCGAAAAAAAAAATAATTCCAGCTTATGACTCTTCCTCGAGAAATTATGATAAAATTAGTTTCTAGCTTTATCTGGAAAAATATAATTAATTTATGTTCTTACTTTTTCATGAAAAATATGATACATTCAAATTTTGACTTTCTGAAAAAATATGATAGCTTCAGTCTCTGACTCTTTCTGGGAAAATTATGATAAAATTATCAATTCGACTTCTCAAGTACAAGAAAGATGATACATTCAATATGTAATTCATTTTAGAATTTGTTGGAAAAATATGATGATTTCGGGAATGATTTTAGCTGAAAAAAATACATAATTTCAGCTTTTGACTCTTCTTGAAGAAATTATGATAAAATTAGCTTCTAGTTTCATCTGGAAAAATATGGTTAATTTATGTTCTTATTTTTCATGAAAAATATGATACATTGAAATTTTGACTTTCTGGAAAAATATAATAACTTCAGTCCCTGACTCTTTCGAAAAAAATTATGATAAAATTATCAATTCTACTTCTCAAGAACAAGAAATATGATACACTCAATTAATGATTCATTTAAGCTTTTGTTGGAGAAATATGATGATTTCGGGAATGATTCTATTTGAAAAAATAATAATTTCAGTTTTTGACTCATCCTGGAGAAATTATAATAAAAGTAGTTTCTAGCTTTATCTGGAAAAATATGATTTATAAATGTTCTAAATTTTTCATGAAAAATATGATTTAAATTTTGAGTTTCTGGAAAAATATGATAAGTTCAGTCTCTGATTCTTTCTGGGAAAATTATGATGAAATTGTCGATTCGACTTCTCAAGTAGAAGAAATATGATACACTCAATATATAATTCATTTAAGCTTTTATTGGAAAAATATGATGATTTCGGGAATGATTCTGTCTGAAAAAAAAATATAATTTCAGCTTTTGACTCTTCATGGAGAAATTATGATAAGCTTTATCTGGAAAAAATATAATTAATTTATATTCTTACTTTCTCATGAAAAATATGATACATTCTAATTTTGACTTTCTAGAAATATATGATAAGTTCAGTCTCCGATTCTTTCTTAGAAAATTATGATAAAATTATCAATTCGACTTCTCAAGTACAAGAAATATGATACACCCATTCATTCATTCATTTAAGCTTTTGTTGGAAAGATATGATGATTTTGGGAATGATGCTACCTGAAAAAAATATAATTTCAGCTTCTGACTCTTCCTGGAGAAATTATGATAAAATTAACATCTAGCTTATCTGCAAAAACATTTGATTAATTTATGTTCTTACTTTTTCATGGAAAATATGATATACTAAAATTTTGACTCTCTGGAAATATATGATAACTTCAGTCTCTGACTCTTTCTGGAGAACACATTTTTAGTACATAAAATTAGTTTCTAACTCACTTAAAGAAAACATGATTAATTCATAATCTTACTTTTACTGAAAAAAATAAGCTGCATTGATATTCTGACTCTTTCTGGAAAAATATGATAACTTCAGTATCTGATTCTTCCTTAGGAAATTTTGATAAATGTAGTTTCTGACTCTTTCTGCAGGAATATTATCTGTTGAGTTTTTGGCCTTCACTGGAAAAAATAAGTTACATTTGATTTCTGCTCTTCTTGGAGAACAAATGATGAAATCCGTATGATAACGTCAGTCTCTGATTCGTTCTAGCGAAATTATGATAAAATTATCAATTCAACTTCCCACTTTTAGTACATAAAATTAGTTTCTAACTCACTTGGAGAAAACATGATTCTTATTTTTACTGCAAAAAATATGCTACATTAATATTATGACTCTTTCTGGAAATATATGATAAATTCAGTGTCTGACATTTCCTAGAGAAATTATGATAAATCTTGTTTCTGACTTTTTCTGTAGGAAATATGATCTGTTGAGTTTTTGGCCTTCACTCGAAAAAAATTAGCTACATTTGATTTCTGCTCTTTTTGGAGAACAAATGATGAAGTCCGTATGATAACTTCAGTCTCTGACTCTTTGTGGAGAAATTATGATAAAGTTGTCAATTCAACTTCTCCCCTTTAGTTCAAAAAATATGATACATTCAAGCTTTTGTTGGCAAAATATGATTATTTCGGGAATGACCCTATCTAAAAAAAATGAGATAACTTCAGCTTTTGACTCTTCCTGGACAAACTATGATAAAATTAGTTCCTAACATTCCCTGGAGAAACCATGATTAGTTCACATTCTTGGTTGAAAAAATGTGCTTCATTGAAATTTTGACTCTTTCTGGAAAAATATGATAACTTCAGTATTTGATTCTTCCTGGAGAAATTATGATAAATTTGGATTCTGTAGGAAATATCATCTTTACTGGAAAGAACACAAGATACATTCAATTTTTGCTCTTTTTGAAGACGAATTCCGTCTTTTAACTTTCTGGATAAAATATAATAAATTGTTAACTTGCACCATCTGTATCAAACCATGAAGCTCAAGAGCAAAGAAATTGGTTAGGTTGACTTAAGCTAGTTTTGGGTTAGAGCTTTCTCATACCTTCAATAAAGTAGTCTAAGACAATTTTATAATTTTTGTGATAATTTTAATGCTTTCTTTATATGATTATTAAGTTTCTGCCATCTCGAGTTATTTGCCCTTAATTATTAATTAATTATAATACATTTGCATTGCTATCTCTAGAAATATTAATTAAATAGTGGAAACGGACAGTAATAATTAAGAAAGGAATATTGTCAGGCCCCTTTAAGGATTAAAATTAACCTTGAAATCCCGGTTTTAGATTTGCTTCGAGTGTTTGTTGATTAAATTCAATTAATGACGCGGCACGGTATCTATATGTCTCGACTTTTTGTCGTTCGATAATTACTCGTTTTTAATTCATAAAGATAGAGCACATGTGTGACTTCCTTCTCACTTTCCGGAGGGCATTGAAATAAAAGGACGTTGCCGAAGCAGATGGCAAAGTTATTGCAACGAGACGCGGATGTAAATTACTGGATTTTAACCCAAATTAATTGGAGAATTATTAATATACTGTGTACTGTGAGGATTCTTATGTGTGGCTTTCTTTTGAAATTTAACTAATATATAAGCAAATGTTACGGTCATTTTTCATTCACCGTTTTTGACTAAAAAAATAAGTTCAAATAGCAATGAAAAAAAATTAAAAGCAGAAAGATAGTTTCCATTTTCTAACCTTTACAAGCAATTTATTTGTAAGCACTCAGCAATTTATCTCCAGATAAGCAATACATGAGGCTTTTGCAAATATCGATCCATGAAAACCGAGAAACACCTGCTCCAGGTCTCGTCACATCTTTGTCTCGAACTAAAGATGAAAAGAGTACAAGTAGTGTCAGAATGCAAGATTATATTGATATGTTAGATATAATAGAAAGGCTCTCGATACCTCCGGATATGGGTCGCTTAGATTCTTCCTTTAGAGCTTAGGGTAGAGGCGCATCCTTGAGCTCTAAACGATTATTAACTCATTCCGCCAAAATTATTTTGGTTATATTACTCAACTCCCTGCCTACATCCCTCTGTATATCTAAACAATTTGACTATACGATATACGATTCGTAGCTGAACTATCAAAGTTGAGCGTATTCTTTCAAAGTAATCTACTCTCGTGCCGAACCGATGCGCCCTTAGCGAAACAATGACGATATCTTACGCCTCATAGAGCGCGTGTTTTCCCGGCCAAATTTGCCGACATTCACGGATGGCGTTACTGTTACGCCATCGCCGACATTTACCTCTAATTTTAAAGGTTAATCTCGAATCGAACTTTCAACACGGAAAGGGCACAAAAAAATATAAATTTAGATAGCACCGTCAGCATTTCGAGGCTAGCGGCGCACGGGTTTCGAGGGCGATGCCATCCAAGCGAACGAATCTTGGATCATCGTAGGCATCGATATAATTTAATATTTAGCTAGAAATGGATTAAATATCTTCCTCCTTGACTTCGACAATTTGAAGCTTCCTTCATAAGGACTAAACTACTTCAGTGGTTCGATGCTTATCACCTTCAACTGTGGGTCCGGTTTTCGGTATCGCGCACCAAAAGGTCACAATAAATTATATCTTAAGATATCACCATAAGAAAGTTTAAGGTCCATTCTGGATCATCGTGGACATCGAAATAATATAATTTTATATTTAGATGCTACATCACGACGAACAGAAATTAATTTATTATCTTACTGCTTCAATAGTTCGATGCTTATCACGTTCCACTAACAACTTAGAGGCTCTGGGTTCGATCTCCACAACACTGTAATTGAAAATTATATGATTTTCAAAAATCGATATGTTTTATTTAATGACGTCATATTGGATACGGGGTAAATAGAGTAAGTGCCTTTTCACACATGCCGGATCGGATATCCGATCGCGAGGTACGTAATATTAAATGAAAGCTTTCACACGTTTGTCGGGCAGTCGGACGCCGGAAACATGCTAGATAAACTGGATATCCGACGTCGGATATCCGATGTCGGACCCATGTGAAACGGGGCTTAGTCACCTGTTGGTCAGAATGAAAAAAAGGCATTAGCTTAGGTTAGACCAGATAATTAAATACCTTGTATAATGGTTAGGTCCTTTTGTCGTCGTGACGTTCAAAGTCTTTTCAGTAGCCTCTGGTGATTGTCAACGGCTTCTTCAGCGAGTGGGAGGTGATGTCATCGACTTCTTTGGGTGATGGTAACGGTGGTCATCGAGTTCGATGAGGATGCCAAAACGACCTTATTTTATCACAGTACCCCGGGTTCTCTACTACTCATACACAGAAGATGAGATCATTATGTAATTATTAAGTTAGTGGTTCCCATATGGCAAATTGTAAAGATTTTCTTTTCTAATTTTGAGCTTGTCATAGGCTATTTTATTTTGTTCAAAAGAAAATATATTTGGCCTCAGAGAGTCAAAGTCAAGTCAAAGTCAAGTATGCTTTATTGCCACAGAAAAATTCAAATAAATTTTATGGACAAAGCTAACTAAAATAAATAAACTAACCATAGTAGGGCAAATACAAAACAAAACAAAACTTAATCTATACAATAATATATACGATAAAAATAGAACAAGCAATTTTCAAATTGAAATTGGTCACGATTTAACAAAAAAACTATATTACAGAACATCATAAGCAGTTGAACTAGATCCACAGGAAGTACACAAAACATAGGGTAAAGAAACCCAGTGTTATCAAAATATTAAACATACATTATAACGAAGCGTGATGTTTGTAAAAATAAGGAAGGTCATGTCGGTGAACTTGACTCAGGCAATATGCATATGCTGCAGAGTTGAAAATACCGAGTAAAAGTAAACAAAACATGACTAAAATTGATAGCTAGGTATTTAATTTTGTGTAATTCCTGTATATCCGAAAAATCACTAATTCGTCAAAAAGATAATCCTATACCTATTATAAAAAATATATATAATATAAAAAAAAATTTCACCGCCGCACATGAAGCCCAAGAAAATTAATGGAGGAAAAAATAAAATCTAATTCACGCAAAACTCATTTATAGAATAATAAGGTCTTTCTAGTAGGTAAGCCTTCGTTTTTTCACGAAATTTAGCAAATGTAGGGATGGATTTAAGATGTAGCGGGAGTGTATTGTATAACTTCTTGGAATTATAAAGAATAGAATTTTTTGTTAATTCAGAGGAGGGAAAAGGAAGGTAGATGTCCTGACTCGAATTTCTTGTTGAGTACTCATGTTGTGGCCTTTCGGGAAATATGGTTCGATATTTGCGTATTAAACAAGTTGTTTCTAAAATAAACAAAGCAGCAAGCGTAAGAATTTTATATTTTTTAAAGTAGTATTCGCAATGAGCTCTGCCATTAAGACCAAATAAATAACGAATTGCTCTCTTTTGAAGTCTGAAAATGGTACGAAATTGCTCGGTGTTACAGCAGCCCCAAAAGGGAAGGCCGTAGCGAAGATGAGATTCAAACAAAGAGAAGTAAGTGAGCCTGGCAGTAGACAGATTTAGTTCCTTCGAAACCGATCGAATTGCGAAGCAGGCAGAAGAAAGCTTTTTTGTTAAAGAATCAATATGTGCGGACCACTTAAGGTTGGCACTAATACTCAAACCTAGGAATTTAGCCGAGTCAACGTATTTAATATTGCTGTTGTGAAGTAGCAAAGCTTGTTGTAAGGTTGTTTTATAAGATAAGGCTACCGTTTTATCAACGTTGAAACACAGCCAATTTGAGTCAGACCATGTTTTGATTGTGACGAGATCGCTGGAGATATTAGAGTGTAGGGAGAAAGTATTAGAATCACTCCAAGTTATGCTTGTGTCGTCAGCAAAGAGAGAAATTTTACCATTGATTTTTAGGTATGTAATGTCATTAATATATATTAGAAAAAGGATAGGCCCAAGAACAGAGCCCTGTGGAACTCCACTGGTAATTAATCTGCAATCAGAATCAGAACCGTTCGCTCTAACAAACTGCTGTCTTTTTCAAGATAAGATTGGAACCAGTTCGAAGGAATACCACGGATTCCATAAAAATTTAGTTTTCTTAACAAGATGTCATGACACACACAGTCAAACGCTTTAGCGTAATCACAGAAGACTGTAGCAGTAAGGAGATTGTTGTTAAGGGATGAGTAGACATCGTGAAGCAACGAGAACATGGCGTCATTTGTACACTTGTTTGGTAAAAATCCGAACTGTTCCGGGGACAGTATGCCATGTCTAAGGAGAAATGGCATGAGGCGATTTTTTAATAACTTTTCAATGATTTTAGAGAGTACAGGCAACAGAGCAATTGGACGATAATTGCATAAGACATCCTTTTCACCTCCCTTATGAAGAGGAATAATTATCGCAGTTTTGAGGCATTCGGGAAAAACACCTTTCGTGAAGGACGCATTAATTAAGGAAGCTAGGACATCCAGAATTGGAAGTGGGAGGTTCAAGAAAATTCTAATTGACAGATTATCAGTGCTACAAGCTGATTTACTCTTTATGCTGCCCATTACCTGAAGAAGTTCAAGGCTGGTCTCAGGGCTTAGGAAAAAACTATCAGCGACTTTTTTAGAAGGAGGAAGAAACGAGAGAGGGTCGAGAGAAGGAGAAATACCAGAGGTAACATTTTTGCTCACGTTGACAAAATATTCGTTCAAATCATTTGGTTTTGGCATGCTCTGATTCGCGGAATTTGTTTTGCCTCTAAGATCGTTAATAATGGACCAGGCCTCCTTGGATACGTTTTTAGCAGTTGATAAACGATTTTGATAATATAGTTTCTTTGCTGTCTTGATAAGTTTTAGGTAGATCTTCCTATAATTCGAAATGAATTCAAGAACTTGAGTGGAGTTAGTGAGTTTTTTTATGTATGAGAGGGAAACGCATATTTTTTGCAGATATGCGTAAGCCTTTCGTAGTCCATGGTTTGTGATGTTTAGGTTTAATGGATTTAAGTGGGAAGGCTTTATTGAATGCATTTATAATTTTATTTAAGAAACCACTAAAGTCAGAATCAAGTTCACCTGATTCAAAATTCCAGTTGGTCTTTAGGCAAAGGTTACGAAAGGATGAAAAATTGGAGGCTGAGAAGATTCTACCTAGGTGGCGAGTTTTTTTTGAGGGCCTATAAGAAGTATTGAATTTGGAGATTACTGCCTCATGATCTGAGAGACCCGCGCTAGTTACTGTCGATTGGACATCAGTTGAAGGAAAGTCGGACGCTACATAGTCAATGATAGAAGAGGAATTGTTAGAAATCCGAGTTGGTGAGGTTACATGCATTGAAAGACCAAAAGAGTCAAAAATTGAAATTAATGATTTTTGGGCAGCAGAAGCGGTAGCGTAGTCAATATTTAAATCACCGCACAAAATTTTCTTGCCTTTCACCGGCAGACCATCTAACAAGCTTAGCAGGTTATCAAAGAACAATTGCACATCGGAATTTGGCGCTCTATATATACAAATTACGTGTAAATCAAGGTTCTTATTGTATACAATGGAAAATTCAAAGTAGTTATCCGATTGGAGATGATCAAATTTAGTTACAGGTAAAAAGTCCTCACTCAAGGAAAGAATCAGTGTTCCCCCATGAGCCGAGTTTTTCCGATTATATCTGGCTATTGTGGAGTACTTTTCAACATAAAGCGGTTCAGTCTCACTCAGCCAGTGCTCTGTAATTGCAACTAGTTGGGGGAACCCTGATTCCTCCAAAAACAAAAACAATTCATCAGTCTTATTTCGCAATGAGGCAACATTAATAAGAACCATACTAAGCCTGGCGTCAGGATTAGTGGAATCTAGTCGCTCAGGACACGTCAAGCTGCTTAAAAATTTTTCTTCGGGGAGCCGCTGGAGAAGTATTTTTGGTGACCCTCTCTGGACTTCTGAAGCTGAATCGTCCTCTCGGAAACAACATGGGATCTGTAGGAACAAAGATCTTCTTCCACTTCAGTGTGTTTAAACCCATATGCGGCATGAAAGTCGTGGTAGACCTTACGTAAAATGTCATCCTGGATTGGCAGTCCTTCAGATGCTAGGAATAATCTGATGCTTATGTTGGTAAATCCCTCATAGCATACCGAGGCAGGTTGGTCATACAAATAGGCAAGGTACAACCTAATGGCTCTGAAGATGGCAGGTTCCCTTAGCCTTGCCATAAGGAAACGATTACTAGAGTCGTTAGACTTACTGGCGGCCTGTGTTAATTTAACTGTTGGGGGAGTCAGCGGGTCCAGAGAGAAGGATGGTTTATGGGATGATTCCTTAGACAGTTTAATTTTGACATCGCTCATAAGGGCATTAGTTTTGCAGGCAGCGATAGCTTGTTTGTCAGAAGTTACGGTAGTTACCTTGTGCGCGTTAGCTTCACTGACTGGAGAGGGAAAGTCCCGCAGAGTGCCAGAGGTCGGACTGCTAGTCACTTTCGCCTTGGTGGAGGGAGTTAGATAGAGCTCTGTAGTTTTTTTTAGTTTTGTAGTTTTCTGAGGGATTTCAGATTCCGCTGACCATCTAACTTGAGCCCCGGGTGGCCAGATATTGATGTCGAACAAATTCTCAGCGGACTTTCTTGATAGGGTCCCTATTTTAAATGTAGATCCTATGGAGTCATTGCACTGACTGACCAGGTTATAGCATCGAATAAATTCTGATGTTTTCAACTTTTCCTTCACATAGTGCACGATATTATTTGAAGTAAATCCTGCCGGGAGGTGTTCTACGATCACATAGTGCCATCTTTGGGCACTTCTATAAATTGCGGAGTTGGAATCGTGTCTATTATACTGTTGTTTACTTATACCATTCCTAGTTAAAAAACAGTTTTTATAGTGATCTAAATTTAGGGTAACACACTTATCTGCCAATGTTTTGCAGTTAACTCGGAATGCTTGCATTTGATAGAATAATGTATACAGTTGAATCTTTGCCAAGTTCAAAGTTTCATAAAAAGTGTATGCCTTTAAAATTTGGCTTGCATAAGCATAGTCATATTTCGCCACCAATTTAACATCTGGAAATTATCTTACACTTACCAAATACCGTATTACTGAGCAGTTTGGAAAAATGAACCAAATTCTATTCTTCGATTTAATTTTTCCAATCTGCTCTGATGCCAATTGAAAAATGTATTTTATGGGGACATTATATGGCATGGCAACTGAAAATAAGGAGTCTTTATGCCTTTATTATAATTTTATCCACCAATTAAGCATTTCCAAATTGTCTTACATTTTGCATAGATTTGCCAAAGATAGCGTTACTGAGTAGTTTTAAAGAAATTATTATAATTGAGCCATTTTCTAATTTTCAATTTCAATTTTTTCAATCTGTTCGGGTGACAATGGTACTTTTTTTTGCCACCAATTCAACATATTCAAATAATTTTACAATGTGCAAAGATTTGCCAAATGACGAATTATTCAGAAGTTTTAAAAATGTACTTTGAATTTGCTATCGCATATCGATGAATAAATTGGATAATCTTCCTCTAATACCAGTTGCATGTCATCCAACTCTTGCTTGAGAGTTGTAAAGTAACAATGAGCATGATATAGAAAAAGTCTATTATAAAATCAGTGTTGTAGCTGGTCATATATAGATCCAAAGCCAAATATCGGTCCCAAACAATCTACTAAATTATGTTCGCATTTAAATGTAGAGCATTATCGATCAGTCTCAGCATCAGCATTAGACATGCGCGAATTTCTAAGCTTATAAAAAAATATCTTTTGAGGATAAGCGTGGTTTGATTAAAGTCTGAAATGAATTTACATGATTTCTTGGAAAAAGCCCCCTCTGGCACGATATTATATTATAAAATAAAATTTAAATAGGACTTGCGAAAGTCTGGAGCCGATCAATGACAGTTTGTGACAAGAGGGGCTGCATTGTATTGACTGGCAGGAACGTCAAACTGGTGAGAGGAGTTTGATTACGGGGAGTGACGCCCCCGCCATTCCGAGTTGCCACGGGATGTGGCCCATCAAATCCCATCGTCCTCCTCCAGGCTGGAGAACACCAAAGTACAAAGTCTGGAGCTGATCACTGGGGAGTGATCCAACAAACCCCATTTTTACCCCTGTCAGACTAGGGACCGCCAAAGGAATGAGTCTGAGGCCGATGCTTCGAGTGGAAGCGGCCCTAGGTGGTAGATGCATAAGCCTACTCGCATCGTCCGGTGAAAGACCACCCCACCAGAATTGGGAAGCGCTAAGTGGTTTTCCCAAATCACGTTCCGCTTCCGCGCTGGTGGTCCCGGGTTCCACAGTAGGAATATATGGACATGATGGTGCTTCCAGGATCAAAATATTCCGCAAGTAAACTCTCCGGCCATTCGGATCTCCGGGCGCTGGGTGGCTCTGGGAGCCCTTCATTCCGCATTTCACAGACAGCAAAGATACCGAACCAATTTAGAATAGATTTCTGCAACATAAGAGGCCTAAATACAAACATAAATTCGGTACACCAACATCTACAAGCAAATAGACCACACATATTAGCCCTTACAGAAACACAAGTATGTTCTACAACAACAACAGTGAACTACCTCTATCCTGGTTACGACTTACATACCCGATTTAGATATAAGTTCGGAATATGCCTTTTTGTCCGAAGCGACCTTTCATGTCACCGCGAGGAAACACTCGAACCGAACAACCTTGACGTCATGTGGCTCAAGTTCACCGCCAAGGGATTAACCAAGTTTATATGTTGTCTCTATCGCCCTCCGAGCGATAGAGCCTACCAAAGCTTTTTCTCAACACTAGCTACCACTTTTGACTCAATACAGGTCGATCACCCCAGTTCAGAAATAATCGTTCTGGGAGACTTCAATGCCCACAACACCAACTGGCTCAAACATCACAACAAGACTGACAACGAAGGTAGAGAAGCTGAAGCATTTGCCATCAGCTGCGGGCTTACTCAACTTGTAGACGAACCAACTCGAATCTCAGAGAGGGGCGAATTCGCCGCCCTCCTGGATCTTTTTCTGACCACCAATCCTGACCAGTACAAGGTTACAGTTGGTCCGCCATTAGGTACCTCCGACCACAAACTTATTACAACGGTTTGTGAATTGCCACTCATACAGAAGGATCCACCATTGCCTCGCAAAATCTGGCATTACAGTTCTGCAAACTGGGACGATCTAAGGCAGTTCTACCTAGATTTTCCTTGGCTCGACGTCTGCGTTGCCACTGACGACCCGTCAGACTGCTGCGAAGAGATCATGCAAGTAATATCCTCAGGAATGGAAGCATACATCCCATATTCCATCAAGTTACCATCAAAAGGAAAGCCCTGGTTCGACAAAAGATGCGAAAGAGCTGTAGGAAGGAAACAGCAAGCCTATAAGTACTGGCAGCAAAATCAGACCGCTGAAAATCGCAATTATTTTATCGAAGCGAGAAACGAGTGCAAGCGTGTGATCGACGAAACTAAGGACAAACACAATCAAAGGATCAGGAATAAACTTTTGCAATGCCCCAGTGGTTCCAGGAATTTCTGGTCGGTAGCAAAGGCAGTAAGTAACAACTTTACAAAAACGTCTCTCCCACCTTTGACGGACGAACGTGGCATCACGGCGACTACAGCCGAGGAAAAAGCAAACATGCTCGCCAAAATGTTTTCATCGCACTCTACCTTAGACGTGCCCCAAGGCAAGACTCTCCCCACAATACCGAACATCAACACCACCATGGCAGAAGTCAAGTTTTCTCATCGTGATATTCGCAAAATCCTTAAAGAACTAGATACGCAAAAGGCATCAGGACCGGACGGAATACCTGCCATCGTGCTAAAGAACTGCGCCAACGAACTAACACCCGTTTTTTCCAGGCTTTTTTCTCTTTCTTACAGAAAAGGGATTTACCCATCCTCTTGGAAAGTCGCTCGAGTGCAGCCTGTTCCAAAAAAAGGCAAGAAAACCACGCCCTCAAACTATCGCCCAATTGCCTTGCTTCTAATAATCTCCAAAGTCATGGAACGTGTAGTCAACCAGCAACTACTCAAGTACCTCGAGAGCAACAGAATAATCAGCGATAATCAATACGGCTTTCGCAAAGAGAGATCGACAGGAGATATATTGGCCTATGTCACTCATATATGGAGTAGGGCAATTGAAAACTACGGAGAGTCTCGAGCGATTGCGTTGGATATTTCAAAGGCATTCGACAGAGTTTGGCATGACGGACTGCTCAACAAACTGCCGTCCTTGGGACTGCCTGCCTCTCTCTGCAGCTGGCTGGCCAGTTTCCTTAAGAACCGATCCCTACACGTTGCAGTCGATGGACACATCTCGGACACATTCACCATCAACGCGGACGTGCCTCAGGGCGCAATACTTTCACCAACTCTGTTCCTCATCTATATTAATGACCTGCTGATCGAAACGAATAATCCTGTTTACAGTTTTGCAGATGACAGTACCCTTGTCTCCCACTTTAGATCAGAAAAACCCTTACCAGCGACTGAGACTCATCACCGCAGACAGGACCAGATTACAGCAATTAATCAAGACCTGGAGAAAGTTCAAACTTGGGGCGACCAAAATTTGGTCCAGTTCAATGCAGCAAAGACCCAAGCAGCAACGTTTACTAAGAGGGCCAATACAGCGGGCCCTGACATCACTATGGCAGGATCGACCATTCCTTCATCCTCGTCAATCGGGCTGCTGGGTGTCTCGGTCAACAGCAATATGTCATGGCATGACCATGTTGCTAACATCGCAAAATCAGCCTCCCATAAGCTTGGTGCGCTATTTCGCAACAAAAAACTCTATACACCGCAGCAGTTGCTCTTGCTGTACAAAGCGCAAATAAGACCGTGCTTAGAATATTGCTCACATATCTGGGGTGCCGCACCAAAGCATACCCTAAAGCTGCTGGATTCCATTCAGAAGAGGGCTGTGCGTCTCGTCGGCGATCCGGAGTTGACCCGGAATCTGGATAGTCTGGAACATCGCAGACATGTGGCCGAGATGTCTCTGTTTTACAGATACTTTCACGGCAGATGTTCCCAGGATTTGGCCCGCATAATCCTGCCCCTGGCAACTCCTGTCAGACAGTCCCGACAGACGGCAGGAGCGCACCAGTTCGTCATACAACTAGAAACACCTAGAACGTCGCTTTGCCAGAACTCCTTTGTCTGGCGCACTGCATCACTGTGGAACTCACTTCCAGGACATCTGTTTCCCACTAATTACAACCTTCAAATATTCAAGAACCGTGTCAATCAACATCTTCGCACACACACACCGCTCGTCGAGCGCCATAGGATCTCCCTTTAGAAAAAATAAAAAAAAAAAAAAAATATTTAACTTCCTATTTCAAAATTAAATATTATTTTTTATCTGCTGCGGAAGCTCATTGGGTATCACATTTAACTAGGAATCTTGAGGTACTGGGTTTGACCCCACAAAACTCCAAAACTTTTGGCAATTTAAAATAACATAATCAAATATTCAGATGCTATATTATTCCAAAGATGGCGCTGCCAACATATCTAGTGTGGCGCCTCTGTCCGCATTTCGACAGTTACCTAGCGCTCGGCGAGGCAAGCAAGTTTTACAGCCACGGCCTGAGCTCCCGTAGACACTCCCGTTGCTCCTTCACTTTGTCATTGCAGATGTTTCAGCTGCCATCGTTGGTGCTGACTTTCATACCCATTATGGACATCTACTAGATCTGAAAACCAAAAGCCTCGTGGACCCACTCACAAATCTGCAAGTGCCTGCAGAACTTTGTGAGACAACAGTTTTCAGCATCTCTACAATGGACAGCTCCTGCCTGCGTGAAACCATGAATGATAGCTATGCCAAGCTCCTTCATGAGTTTATAAACATCACTCTGCCCAACACTGTACCAAAGGTTGAAGGCACAGACTCAGTCCAATATCATATTGTAACAACAGGCCCTCCTATCTATGAACGCCCACGTCGACTAAATTCTGATAAACTTGCCATTGCCAAGCAAGATTTCGACCTACTGCTACATCATGGAGTCATTCCCCCTTCCAGTAGCCAGTGGGCTAATTTAATCCACATGGTACAGAAGAAGACGGGTGGCTGACGCACAACAGGTGACTATCGTAAGCCCAATTCAAAGACAATACCTGATCGCTACCCAGTTTTTTTCCACCATAGACCTCGTTCGTGCCTATCACCAGGTTCCAGTAACTCCAGAAGATATTCCGGAAACTGCAGTGACAACCTCATTTGGCCTTTTTGAATTCCTTGGTATGCCACCTGGATTTCGAAATGTCACTGAAACATTCCAGCGTCACATGGACAACATCCTGAGCAACATTGACTTTGCTGCCTGTTTTATTGATGCCCTCATCGTTTCCTCCAGCCCTCATGAGGAACACATCCAACATCCGGTGCATTTTCAAGGTCCTACAAGATCACAAACTCACAATAAATGTTGACAAACGCCGATTTGGTCAAGAGGAAGTTTTATTCTTAGGATTCATTATCGGTCTTACCAGCTCCAAACAAGGACCAGACCATCACCAATTACCCAAAGCCAGAAACTGTGTCTGACCTTCGCCGCTTCCTTGGCATGCTCAATTATTACAGACGCTGCATCCCTCATGCTGCCCAACTTCAATCACCACTGAATGAATACCTCAAGGGAGCCAAGAAGAAAGACAAAAGGAAGATTGACTGAAATCAGCCTGCTCAAGAAGCATTTGAGGTATGCAAGAACAGCATCATCTCAGTTACCCGCACATTCTTCATCTCCACAATAGCTCCTTTAGCTCTCCTCCCGGACGCCTATGACACTGCCATTGGTGCAGCTCTTGAGCAGCTGGTCAATCACAGGTGGACACCAGTGGGCTTATTATCTCGCATGCTCAGTGCAGCAGAACGAAATTGGAGTACGTATGATCGTGAACTTCTAGCCATTTTTGCTAGTTTTCAAGGCCGACAATACCTTGTAAAAACTGATCACCGACCTCTTGTCTATGCCTTTACCCAAGTTCACAACCGAGATTGTCCATGTCAATGGAGCAGACAATGCTGTAGCAGATGCCCTCTCCAGGATAGGTGTAATCTCTATGCCATCCATTCTCACTTCTGTGGCTATCCATGCTGCACAAGAAGATTATGATGAGCACAATTGATCCGTGAAAACAGTTCACTCACTCTTTAGCAACTCTTCATGGACAATGTTAGCATTTTCTATGACGTTAGTGATAGTGTTGTTCGTCCATACATACCTGCTAGTCTTCGCCTATCCAAGCGGACACGCCACAACAAGAGAACCCCGGAAGAGGGGTGTTTGACCTAGCATCAGAAAATATGCAGTAAGTTGGACCCGCCAGTACCTACCCTGCCAGCGCTCCAAGATTCAGAGACACAACCACATCAACCCTGAACACATCAAAGGATCTGACCATCGTTTTGGGCATATCTACCTTCCTCCAGTCAGAAACTTTAAATACTGTTTAACCATTATTGACAGGTTCTCCAGATGGCCTATATCTGTAACCTTGCAGAACATAGAAGCCAACACAGAAGCAACAGCCTGCTATGAATATTGGATTTGCCAATTCGGTACTCTACTGTACATCACTACTGACCAGAGCACTCAATTTGAGTCTGCATTGTTCACTGCCCTGTCTTGACTGATTGGTGCCAAACCATCCACACAACGACATACCACCCCCCCTCCAATGGCATAGTTGAGCGATGGTATCGGACTCTAAAAGCAGCTCTAATGTGCCACGAATCTGTCCCATGGTTTGACATTTTACCAATTGTGCTTCTTGGCCTGTGTACCTGTCATGGAAGATGACCCTCAAACTTTTCTTGACAATTTCAGAGAACACATTCGAAGAGTCCGTCCAACACCGACAGCTCACCATGTCAAATCACGATGTCTTACCCTGAAAGATTTCCACTCCTGCAGCCATGTTTCCGAAGAGTCAACTCCGTCCGCAAGCCTTTAGATGCTCCCTGCACTGGACCCCATGAAGTCGACCGCCGAGTCAACGACAGAGTATTCGTCATCCGTGTAGATGGTACCTAAGTTACCGTCTCCATTGACTCATTGAAGCCAGCCTACGTCGTCAAGCAAGACTCCCAGTCAACACCTCCAGATCCAGTCATCCTGCCTACTTTCACACAGTTCCACCATGGATCGGCCTCTGCGAACATATGAACGTAAGAAGGTCTCGTTCGTCCACAGGGAGTACCTGTGGCGCTTCTGTCCGCATCTCGACCGTTACTTAGCAAGTTTTACAATTTTAATTTCCAATCGCTGCCGTACTTTACTTGGGTCTTGTAAAATATTGGCGAACATGCTATGGAAACAGGTTTTGTATCAAACATGAATCAATGTTTTAATTAGTAGTAGTGTATTCATGAGAGCCACTCCTGAAGAGGAGGAGGGAATTACACTGCTCCTCCACTTGAGGATGTCATTATGTACCTCTTCCGAATTAGGTGCATTTTCCTCTATGCTGCAAATATTTATCATGTACGTTGACCTTGCGTTATATCGTCTCTTAGCTGACTTTGACTTTTATCGAGTTCCTTGATCTAGTCTTGGATGGAGACGTAGAACATAACCTTTATTATAGACAAAAAGCAGATGTGTGTTCACCTTGCGAATTAGTAGTTCTTCCACGAAACCTGCTTTGAATATGTCATGCTGAACTGAACCTAAGAATGAAACATATTTCCGAAATTGCGTACACCACGAGTGGATTGCAGCTCACATATAGAACTACTCGAGTACCGAAATCTGATCGGGCTTTGATTATAAAATTTTTTTTTAGAACTAAATATCCTGCTCAAATTCTTGTCTCGCCTTAAGCCGAAAAGAATACTGGGCTCAGGCCAACTGCAGTGCCCGGACAAAAAGGCAATTAGCCGCATTATAAGATCCTTTACATAGTGCACTATATAAAAATCAGCCTCTCCTATTAGTCGATCCGCATGGCCCTCCGCTCGCTTCGCTCGCTACGGGGGCTCAAGAGAAGAAGACTAACCAGGTGCTAACCCAAACTAACCCAAGACATACCCAAAATCAAGAAAAAAACTGTTTAGAAACATAATCTTAAAAAAAATAATAAAAAAAGCAACAGAGTTTGAACCCGGGCCGTCCAAGTGAGACCCAGCTGTCTAAACCTCTACACCACGAGAGCTCTTGATAGAGATTGATTGCATCACGAAGACATATTGTAATACGAGATGGATCGACCAATAGGAGAGGTCGATTTTTACATAGTGCACTATTTGTGTAAAGGATCTTAAAATGCCAATTAGCCAACGTTTGTTATATTCTGTTCAAAGTCTAGTGATGAAAAGTGTCAGGACAAATGATACATTTGAGGCCGACTACGAAAAGTGTCTTTATATTTCAAGAAAATATTCTTCAAAAACAATTGTACACACTACATAGTCTTAGCTCTAACAACCTAATATTTTAGGTCTCTTTCTCTCTTACTACGACTCATTCTCGAATTGAAATGATTTATCAAATCGGCACTTTTTGCTGCGCAAAATCCCGCTGGCGGCGGCATTTACTACATAGTCAGGGGTTTCAAAGTACAACATAAAGGTTAGGAATAAGAGTTTTACTATGTCCTTTTAAAGTATTTTACGAGTTTAATTTTATGGCGCTGCAGTGTCGGAGAGATTTTATTCATTATTTGTAGCGAGAGCAGGAAAATTAAAACCGAGATTTTGCAGGACTGGCAGTGACGATTTTCTGCTGACAATTAAAAGCCATTATAGGGATTTCTGTAGAACTCGTCAAGGTGATATAGCTTCCAAAGGAATATGGTGAGCAATCAAATGTATTTTCAGAATAAAGACGTTCTAAGCTTGTGCAAGCCCGACCACCATCTGAAAAATGCAAAAAACACAATAATTCAAAACTTAGAAGTCGTATATTTTGTAAATTTGTATTTCTACTTTAATAATTTATTATAAAATTCATGTCCTAAATCGAGATGCAAAATCGTGCATTAGTAAATAATATATTGTCTGTAGAGTCCAGGGTAGTTACCCATCAGCTCAGCAATCTGAGCTGTATAGGGATAAAAAATATTGACCATATCAGCAAAGGCTTGGTAGAATCAATCCGTAAGCTCTGATTAATAGGAAGAAATTAGCAGCTAAAAATTAAATTTAGTTGACAACTGATCCGCCCCTGTTTACGAAATCGAGCACCCCACGAGGACCCTTAACCCTTTTATGAGCGAGTGGGATTCCCGTGTATTTCGGGGCAAGTAAAAGGTTATTTTTGAACACCCTCGATGAAATGTTTAGCGTTTTCATCCGTTTACTTCAAAGGAGGTTCTGTTAAATTGATGAAACGTTAATCATTAATATGGAACATTGTTTTAAAATATGACGTGTAGATTTGAGGTAGCACTCAATGCTTGGCCTATTAGCTACTGATGGAATGTTGATACATATGACAGACATATACAACAGTTAAATTGGAATTAAAAGATAGCATGGCTCAAGTAGGCAATGGAACACTATTTAACTCACGTGGACGTGTTTCGATGTTTGTCCAAGCCCCAATGTTTTCACATCTCGTGAAAATCATTCTCAAACCCCATTGGGCCGTTGCCTCTACGATGAAGATGTTGCCAAATAGTTTCTAGTTCTGATGTGATGGTGCTAAATTTCTACAATTTCTTCCTAGACCACGTCGTCGTTAAAAATCTCGACGCTCCGTAAGTTGATTCGCAACAAGGGTGCCACATTGAAGGATTTTTCGAAACTTCTGGGGATTGCCTTTAACAGAAACTTACACGAATCTACTAACGTCTACCAATTTATTTAATACATTATTGAGTATTGCACTCTTGTAGCGGCTTAACCCTGTAACGTCTAGGCGACTCCCGCGGGAGCAACGGAAAGAGTTTTCTATCGTTTTTAGGAAATAGACGACAGGCTGCTCCGATCTTATTAGCTAATGGATAATCCCGACGGGGCATCCGCACGCGAGAAAGGCTGAATATTATCGAAAGAAAAGGGGGTGAATGGGGTTACGCCCAACTTGATGGAGACTATACGTTTCGGTGTTGCGGTATACACTAATTTAATTCGCTTCAGGCGAAGGAGTAGGTGCATTTACTATTTTAACGGACTACGGGTATTAAAAGTGTTTAGGATATTTTGTAAGTGATATGCAATGAGCAATACGAGCAAAAACCTAACTTTATTGGAAGAGCACTAGTACCACCAATTCCATCAACTGTATCGAAAGCCTTGCATAAATTCTGGCTATATCGAATCAATCACGAATGGTTTTTGCTTATGGCAATGAATTCAAATATTGCCCATCGTCCCACCCCGACGAAATATAAGGCCAATCAATCATAATACAGGGTATTACATTTCCTAAATAAAAGCCTTTTTTCTCCCCGGGTTTCCGGCGGCACGGGCTCGGCCCGGGAAACTCACGTACGTGTAACCGATATTTTTATTTATTCTCATCAATAGTGTCGGGTTACCCTATTTAAAAGTGTCTGCGTTTATAATATATTTCTCTGCAGGCAAAGAAGAGATATCGTTTAATAATTCGAGATACACTATTAGAACAGAGGTCGAGAGGAACTATTTTTTGGAAAATAAGTGGGGAAAACTCCGTTAGTAGCTGAGGTCTTCTAGTTTTATTAATTTATAGACAGCTATTGAGGTGGTGTAGTAGCGTAAGGCGTGGGCTTTGGTATATCAAACCCGTGGTTCGATTCTGGCTAGACGCAACATCTTTTTCTATTCTTTATTTATATTTAAAATTTAATATATAATTGAAAGTTCAAAGTTGTTTAGTAGTTTTTCAGAATAATTATCATTTTCGTCCCTTTCGCTTCATTACAACTCCCTAAAGCAATACGTCGTTTGAAAATCATTCTCAAACTCAATTGGATCGTTTGCCTTCAACACAGGGGGGTGCAGGGGATCATCCATGTAATTCGTAGGCTTTCGTATATCAAGCCCGTGGTTCGATCCTGGCTAGACGTAACATCTTTTTCTATTCTTTATTTCCATTTAAAATGTTTAATTGATCTTGTACACGGTAGCTCGAGGTCGAGTCTATGTATGGAGATCTTGAAAATGGTAAGAGATACAGTGTCGATCAAATTATGGCAAAATTGTGCATTTAAGTGCTTAACAATATGCCGTTTAGAAAGTTTTTAAATTCCGAGAAAATATGCGAAAAAACCAAAAATTATTTTTTCCTGGGCTTATTTAAAAACGGATTTCAAATTGAATCGCACTTTTGTATTCCTACTTTTTCCATTCTATCCAATTTGGAATCCGACGTTTTGTCATCAAGAAATCAACTTTCTCTTTTTTTATTTTATTTTTTCAGATGATATTGGCGTTATTAATATGAATATGTGCTTTACTTTTTTTTATTTTTATTTTTTTTCAAATTACATAAGTAGGTATACTCTCACTTGGTCCACCCCCACTCTTTCCACTTTAGACCCCACCCCTTGCGGTCGGAGGGGGCAGAGAGTCTGTCTGTCCTGTTTGTCCTGTCTGTCCTGTCTGTGTCCTGTCTGTCCTGTCTAACCTGTCTGTCCTGTCTGACTGTCCTGTCTGTCCGTTCTGTCTGTCCTGTCTGTGTCCTGTTTGTCAGTTCTGTCTGTCTGACTCGATTCATAAGCTTCACTCCCTCCGACCGCTGAGGGTGGGGTCTAAAGTGGAAGGAGTGGGGGGTGAACCAAGTGAGGGTATACCTACTTACTTATTTTGCTTAGGCGCAATTTTAAATAGTTTAAACTACTTTTGAAATTTTTATATTCTATAAAAATATTTTATTTTGTTGTGAAGTGGAAAATGGGAGCCTTTATTTTTAATAAAAATTAAAAATAGTAAATTTAAATAAACAAGTTCGTTTATTTTTACTCCAAAGCAAAAGAAATAATAAAAAAAAAATTAAAAATAAAATTAAAAAAAAATGAAAAAAAAAAAACATTTATAAAAAATAAAAATAAAATAAAAATAGATAAACACACATATTCATATTAATAACGCCAATATCATCTGAAAAACAATAAAAAAAAATAAAGTTCGTATATAAAAAAAAGTTGATGATGGCCCCTTGAAGACGAAACGCCGGATTCCAAACTGGATACAACCATTGGATAGAATGTAAAAAGTGACAATCCAAAAGTGCAATTCAATTTGAAATCCTTTTTTAAATAAGGAAAAAAAAACGATTTTTTAATATTTCGGATTTTTTCTCGGATATCTCCGGAAATACTAACCCAAACAAACCATTGTTAACCCAAACTAACCCAAAGAAACGTTCGCTAACCCAAATAAAAATAGCGAAACCAAATCATCCAAATCTACCCCACACAAACCACCGGTAACCCAAACTAACCCAAACAAACATTCGCTAACCCAAATCATGCAAATCTAATCCAAACACACCATCAGTAACCCAAACAAAGTTTCGCTAACCCAAACAAGAATAGCGAAACCAAACCATTCAAATCTAACCCAAAGAAACCACCAGTAACTCAAACTAACCCAAACAAGAATAGCGAAAACAAACCATCAAAATCTAACCCTGACTAACCTAAACGAACCCTCGCTAACCCAAAGAAGAATGGCGATACGAAACCATCTAAATCTAACCAAGAGTAACCCAAATAAATCACTGGTAAAACGGCTATTTCCCGTTTTCGAAACAGTTTAGCACCAGTTTCGGGAAATAGGTTCCAAAGATCGAAAATCGCGTAGAGTACTTTTTTTTAAGTCAAATCAGTGCGGGGGACATTTTTGAGGTCTCGTTCGTACATAGACAAAAAACGACCTCTTCCGACTCCTACCGCGGAACCTATTCGCGGTACGTTCCCGCCGAGGTCAGATTCGAACTCGGCGTCGTCGAAAACCTCCCCCACCCGAATTTCAGCCGTTTATCTCTGCGGGTTCTCTCCGGCCCCTAAGTAGGTTCCGGTAGGTTCCATATTTTATTTTTCCGTTTATAGGGTTTTCCTACCGAACTTCATCGATTTCGGACGTAAAATAAATTTTTTTTTCGTGGAGGCTACCTTGTAGGTTCCACGGCGCCCTAAGGTCCCGCTTCGTTTTTCTCATACCCTAAAACCCCCGAATGTCGATTTTCGTGTCAATCGGAGACTTGACCTTCGGTCAAAACGCAGCTCACGTTCCCCATTGACGAGTAAGACAATCCGACACTTGACGAATTCTGCTTTGCAATTATAGGAATCCATAAGTAAAACTTTCTGAACGGCACCTAAATGCCCAATTTTGCTTTAATTTGACCAACACTGTATCTATTACGGTTTTCGAGTTCCCTCATACATGAACTCGAATTCGAGCCACCCTGTACATCGATTTGAAATATTTCATACCTAATTAAGGATAACGTTTTAACTGATTAGAATCGATTCTGCATTGTCACATCAACTTTTTTTCAAATGTGCTGAGCTTGCTATGAAATAGTAAAGCAACCAACCCGTTCTCCAGATTTGGCTCCAAGTGATTAGCACCCACAATTAATTACAATAATATTATCGTGTACAAAACAACAGAAGTATATGCAGGCAGCATACTAGTTAAACATGCAAATCTCTATAAGGAAATTTAAGATCTGATGGGGTCTTTATACAGCTTTAGACAGGTCTGTATACCACTTTATACCGCTTTATACTGACCTGTCTAAAACTGTGTACAGACCTGTATAAATCTTTTTAACGCTGTATACAGACCTGTCTAAAGCAGTATACAAAACCTAAACCTAAACCTAAACTAGTGCGCTAAATTCAAGACATTAATTCGATTTTCCTTGCTCTGCATCGCATGGAAAATAATTCCATTCCATCGGTTATTAACAAAGAGTAATGGGACACAGTGTTTCCGCCATTCGAAGCGATTTCCATTGAAAGGTCTAGAGAGCTAATTTAGATTTCGGGGTTTACAAAAGGGACTCCCGGCATTGTTTTTGTGCGAAACCTTACAAATTTATTACCCCAAAGGTGTATTATTATTATTATAATTATTGTGGGAATTTGCCTCTGGTTTCGATATTTAAGATGAAGCCTGGATTAAATGCTGATTTTTGAATTCAGACAGTCATTAGTTCAGGGATAAGAGTCAGTTAAGCCTTTCAGATAACACATTTTAGAATTTTGAATGGTTAGGGAATTGGGATACTTGAAATTGTACGATTGCTTGAGAAAATATATTTTGAAAGAGGAAAAATTAGTTATATAGACGATGTTGCTTAATCAAGCTCACTCTCCTCTCGATCAATTAATAGTTGTTACATCGACACTGATTTGAGGCCTAGATTTTTAATAGTAGCCTCACATGGCCAGATCTGTAACTTATAACGGTGAACTGGGCTTTAGCAGCGATTTGTCGTTTTAACCCACAGTTTAGCGACTTAACTGACAGGTTTATAAGCCCGAATCACCGAACACATCATTCACATGAGCCTCTGCCGGGGGGCCGGAAAGCCAGGGGTTGCAGGACCGGCCATTTACTTCTACTACCAGGTATATAGCTAAATTGTGTTGTCAATCATTCAATCATAAGTTTTATTCATTTTTAAGACAGTATACATACTTATTAGCTAGTCATTTACTATTCAAAGTGCGTGTTCTCGTTTTACGAGATATATTGCGCTTTCATTGTGCAACTCACTCGTGAACTAAACACCTGCGACTTAGGGGCTGATGTCGGCCCATCTAATGACTAGCTAGTCAGCAGTCAGGTCAATCTTCATAATTCTATGGCATTATTTCCCTTCAATTAAGTTTCGAGGTGAATTTGCCCATGGGGCTGTATTGAGTAGTTAAGGGGTGTTTTTAAGGGTGGATCAAGCTAGTATTATTGGCAGGAAAAAATATCAAAAAACCTACTTATTATTAACACGATACAGACGGCACAAACATGAAACACAAATATATACAATATATACATTCTATGTACAATTCGGTGACTTATTTGTCAATTCAGGGGTTATGTACATGTATGCACATAGTAGCATATGGGTGTGTTCATATAGGCCCATACATGAAAGGTATAACATACGATTGTTCGCCCCGAACACGTAAATGTTGCCTGGGAGGGGGGGGGGATAGCACGCACGGCTTGGTGGCTGCGGCGAGAGTGATGTCGTTTGCTTGTCTGGTTGGTAGTAAGTTGCATGTTGCGTCGTTTAGGGTGGTCTAAGTTCCTGGTAAAAGAGGTCCGTATGTTTATATAACGGTCCATGTTTGAGTCTATGATGTGGGTTGTGTCTTAGGTCCGCGATACCTGCGGTCACTTCTGATCTCTTGATGCTGTATTTGAAGAATTTACATGCTGTATCGTTGATATATTGATCAACATACACAATGTTGGCCATATTATGGAGTTCACTTACTCGGACTCGATCAAGTAACGTTAGAGAGAAAGCAGCCCGCAGGTATCTGTTCTGTATCGTCTGTATGTGCTTCAGGTGGCTTCTTGCTACTGAGCACCATACCGGTGCTCCGTATAGTAGCGCCGGTCTTATTATTGATTTGTAAATTGTCAGTTTGTTAGTCGGGCTCAAGTATGATCTCGTTCGCTTATGTGTCAATATACCTAGTTCTGTTTTCAACGCATTTAAGGTTATTTTCCAATCCCTGTAATAAGGGGTTAGAAGGGTGAGATGGTGTTCGAGATTCCGTTTTGCTACCTGCACGTCTGATGACTGTGAGTATATCACCGTGTCATCAGCGTACAGGGCAAAGGAATTTGCAGGATGAGACGGAAAGTCAGCTATAAAATGACTGAATAGTTGCGGTGACAAAACTGTTTCTTGGGGCACTCCAGACATGATTTGTCTAGGTCCCGAAGTATCGCCATGAATGCTAACCGAAAAGGAGCGATTCGCAAGGTACGACGCAATGAGGGATGCTAGATGTAAAGGCATTCCATGGATAGCAAAAAGCTTATATATCAGTCCATTGTGCCATACCTTGTCGAATGCTTTCTCAATGTCGAGTAGCAACAATGCCGTTGCCTTGGCCTCATTGAAGCCGTTCAGAGCATCCTGTGCGACCTTCGCCGCGAGCATAGTAGTGCTATGACCGCGGCGAAAGCCGAACTGCTCCGGGGGTAGAATCCGAAGACTCTCAACGACACTGCTAATCCTCGACATAATGAGCTTCTCGGTTAATTTGCCGAGCGTATCGAGCAACGATATTGGCCGATACGAGGATGTAAGCCTCGCATCCTTGCCCGGCTTAGGAAACAGTATTATCATCGCTTTCTTCCAGGGGAGCGGAAAGTGTTGTAGGCGTAAAATTGCATTTATGATGTGCATTAAGTGGATGACGGTCTTATTCGGCATATTCTTTAGAAGAATATACGGAATACCGTCAGGGCCAGGGGTTTTGTTTCCAGGTAGACGGCCGAGAAATCTCCTGATTTCAGCAGGAGTGACTAGCAGCCTATCAAGCACCGCAGGGGCGATCGGGTACTTAATGGATGTAAAGCTTTCCACTACTGTGTCTACATAGGTGTGAAATGGCGTGGAATTCGGCGTCTCGCTGAAGACGTCCCCCAGGTAGCTCGCGAAGGCCTCCGCTTTCCCAGCATTGTCCGTAAATACATCCCCACGATGTTGTATTTCAGGAAAAATTGCGGTGCCTCCGCGAACCCGCCTGGTGAGCTTCCACAGCGAGCCGTCGTGTCGGCCTATGGTATTAATATAGGCCATCCACTTCTCGTTTCTGTAGATAGAGATCTTAGCCTTGATCGTCCCTGTTAGCGCTGTGACACGCAATCGGTCATTTTCTGCTCTTGTACGTTGCCATCTACGCCGGATACGGTTGCGGAAGGTGATTAGGTCTAGGATAGGTTCAGGGAGAGTGTCAGTAAACGACCGTTTACTGACAATCGGACAGATTGCGTCTCTGACGCGCTGGATGTTGTTGACTAGAGCTTGCACCTCGCTCTCAAGTTCTGGGATAGAGTCTATTTGTCTTGGAATAACCGTTGCTTGATTGAGCCTCGCCCGGAACTCCCTCCAACCAAGATTTCTATACGAGCGGATAGATTCCTGTTCATACTGTAGCCTGGTGTACAGGCTAATCTTGATTGGAAGGTGATCCGAGTTGAGCTCATTCAACTCTACGAGAGTTGAGGCAGCGGTTATTCCTCGAGTAAGAGCAATATCCAGGAACGATGGATTGGAAAAAGCGTCGTGATAATGTGTAGGATTGGGAGTTTGATGGTAGACTAAGTCAATGTTTTGCTCCACTAACCTGTATAGCAATCGTCCGCTCCTGTTGGAAGTACCACGCCAATTAGCGTGTGTTGCGTTAATATCCCCCAGCAGGAGCGTCTTCCTGCCGGCAGGCAGCAGAGCAAGAACATCTTCTTCCTGGAGGCGGAGACCCGGAGGTGAATATGCGCCGACTATCCGCAGGCCACCGTCAACCTCGAGAGCTACGTGCTCAATGACGGTCCTCAGTCCGAGGACGTGCTTATAACGGATTGACCTGCGAATCAGACAGGCCACGCCTCCTCCGCGTCGATCGGGCCTATCAAAACGCAGAACATGTCGATCGTAAAATTTTAGTCTAACATTCGCATCAATTTTTGTTTCTAACAAAAAAATTATATGGAAGTTAGGATGATCGTAAATGAAACTTTTAAATTCCCCGAGTTTGGAGCGAATGCCATTGCAGTTCCAACACAGAACGTTAATTGGCATTATTGCAATTATATATTATACCCTTCGAAGTCCTCCGAGAAAAACTTCATCGAGGCCTGAAGGACCTCGAATTTGTTTCCTCTGCAGGACTCTAAGAGAGAAGCATAATCGTTAAGGGCTCGAATCAACTCTGCAAAATTAACCAGGCTGTTCACCCGGTTAACTGCGTGCTGTAAGCTATTAAAATTAGAAATTATATTATTGGGGTCTATGGTTACAGAATTTACATTTGTTTGAGAATTATTGGCATTAATGTTATGGTTGACCTGGCTTTGACTAACCTGATTGTCATTTACATTGTTAGGTACTTGTTGATGGCGTCGCAAGGGCGGGAATTGCTTGTTGAATTGGTTGGCTGCCTCTTCTGAAGCGGTGTTTTTATTGTTCTTCTGCCAAGCCGGGTTGGAAGGGGGTGGCGCTGGTTTAAGCTCCTGCTTCTTGGGGGCATTTTGAGGCTGCGTTTGTTGAGTTTTAAATAAATATACAGGGCAGAGTATACTTATTGCTCGGTGTTCACCACCGCAGTTGGCGCATCTTATTACGTTGCTGCTACACTCCGTAATCTGGTGCGCCCCAGCACATTTCGAGCACGCCCAGGCCCTCTGCCAGTGTGTCATCGAATGCCCATGGTCTTGGCATCTTTTACACTGCATTGTGATTTTTGTGGCTCGTCGATTTTCCCAGGAAATTCGGACGTGGGATAACAGTCTAACTTCCTGGTTTAACTTCCTAAGGGTTACTGAGGCGTCCATGACTATTAAGTATAGAGGGACTCTAGTCTTTTTCATTTCGAATGTAGCTTTTATGTTTAGGCCATGCTCTTCGGACAGAAGTTTACGGATTTCTTCTGTTTGGAAGCCTCCATCTAGCCCTCGCAACACGAAGGCGTGCGTCTTTTGGGACGCCTCCGCGTACGAGTGGAACTCTACTTTTTCTCTTTCGAAGAGTCGTTTCAGGTTAGCCCAATCTTTCAGTTGTGTGCAGTAGATAATTACTGAATTCTTGGTATATTTTAAAGAGAAATCTGTGACGTGCATGTCATGCAGGGTTTGCCTAATGACAGCATGATCTTGCGCGCCCCCTTTGATGACGATCGGGGGTGGCAAGGACGGCTTTTTCTTGGGAGTAGGCTTAGGTGTGGCTTTAGGGTTGTTTTTCGTCTTTTTTTGGACTCTGCGTGCAGTGGGCTCCTGCGAGGAGGCGATACTACTCGCATCGTCTATCTCTTCTGCTTCCGTGTCGGACAGCGGGGCGAATCGGTTTCTTGTAGGAACGGGCGTTATTTTAGTTTGGGGTTGTTCTCCCCCAACGTCTTGTTGAACTGCCCTTATTCCCTTTTTAAAAGGAATGGTTTTGTATGGCGTTTTAAACGGCTCCTTTTCTTGCGCCTCGGGCAGTAGGTGCGCAGATTCGAAATTCGAAGCGTTCAAGGCTGAATCGTTGTCGTCGAGCTGCTCTTCTTGCGTGTCTTTTTTCGAGACTATTTTTTGCGGTGAATCTTTTTGTGGCTCTTTTATTATTTGTACTTGTATGTTCCCTAACTTCTGCTTTTTAGTAAAAGTAGGTGAACTATCTGTCCCCCCCGTAGGTTTAGCATTATCCTTTATGGTGATTTTCTTGTTCCCACAGTCAATGCGGGGCTGAATTGTGGCGGGTCTTTTAAAGACCGCACTGTGATCCCTCATAAGGTGGGATTTGAGGGTATCTAATGTTGATTTATAATCGAGTCTAGATCCGCTATTCGCACTTGTCAGTAGCGGGATTAGCCCTATGCAACGGGGACATTTCGGGTGCTTTCTCAGCTTATTCATATAAAGTTGAGTCCGTGACTCACTTATGGATCGCCCTGAGTCTGAGTCGATTGATATTGTGGATATAGCGTCATCGTCTGTCTCACACGACATCAGCTCCATGGGGGCTCCGGGTTCCGCCCCGGAAATACTAGAAACGTCGGTGGTACAAGGACCCCTAGTGCTACTCTGTAACAGGAGCACAGAAGTAGCAACTAGTTACAATAAACAAAATGCTTTTAAATACCGGATAAACGGCGGGTAAAATACACGCAGATCTCTATTAACCTGTGAAATCACCTAACAGGTCTTGTTCCGTACGGCACCGAAACAAGAATCCTAAATTGTGTTGTGTTGCCGTGTTAATAAGTACTTAATATTCAGGATAATTTTCGAAAGTACGCATATAGAATATCGATAAAATATGAAATTTATGCGAACAGATTAATATCAATTTGGCGCTTAAGAAAATAACGACGTCCATCGAAAAAGCCAGTCACGTGTTTCTATCTGATGATTTTCCCGTTTCTTGAGTTTTCTTTCGGAGCGCACCAGCTGCACGTCTGTTGCAGAAGTTTTTCTTTCTTGCCCCCCCGTGTCTGGATCGTTCCCTGGAAAATATCATAATTCGTTTTATTCGTTTCCGGCAATTGTTGCGCCACCATATTGCAGAAGTGATATTTCGGTTGACGTTGGCTAAAATATAAACTTCCTGTTTTAGATATACATTGATTATTAAATCAGCTTTCCCTTGGTTATCAATTTTCAATCCCTTCAGATTAGACTTGAATTTCATTTAGTATTTAAAATTGAATTAATTTTCATTCACAATCCTGACAAGAATACGACTGATTCCGGCTGGTGAGATTTGTTTTAACATCAATTTAATCCAAAATATGACTGACGTTATCATATATTGTCATAGTACATAGTATAGCAATACTTCTCCCATTGATTGATAAGGGTTAAAATGCAGCAATTTTTAACCTCATCTCGTTCTGGTCGCTGGTCGCTCGTCCATCTGTTTCCTTTTACCTTAGTGTCCTTCGGAAAAGGAAAAGGGGATCACACACGTACTTGCCTCAACTAAGAGTAAATATTTAGAATTAAAGGTGTTTCAGGATCTTGCTTCGAGGACATGCCTACCAATATCATCAATAATCTCGAGTTAATTAATTCTACAAAATATACAGGGTGTTTTAAATAGCGTGTGCCACTATTGCTATCTCTGAAACCGTAAGTCCTACGAGGTCGATTAAATTAGAGAAAAGTTGCCTTTTTTGATGCGCAATCAGGATCCGTTTACAGTGTTGTCAAATTCCTGTTAGTTTTTAAGATTTATGAAAAATGACTAAAAATATTTCGTCAATTATTACAAAAACTGTTCTATTTCAGATTTTAAGCACTCACCGTTTCAGAGATAGCAATAGCGACACACGCTATTTAAGACACCCTGTATATCTTGTACGAGTATAGTGGATCCTATACTTTTATATCTCTTTCTTGGAACAAAAGTACTTATTATGTATCAAGTTTCTGTACGGTTGCGTTTTGCTCACTTTGCTTCAATCATGTTTTAATTTAAGCTTTCTAGTTTTTGTTTGTTGAGTTTCTTTAGCTTTCCTAGAAGAAACGGGTCGGATCATTGTGTTAAAGTGTAAAAAGGGATTAAAACAACCATGTAAGCAAGCTCGCTACGTGCCATATTGGAGCAGATCTACCTAACCTTATTTTAACTGTCTAGTGAAAGTTAGTTGTGGTCATATACCATCATAAAATGCCATATTATTTCGGGTTTAATGTTGCATTCATTTTCTTTCTGACATTTCATATCAAGGTGACGACAATTAACATCTCGAGCATATCGTGAAGAGCTCACTTCGGCAACCCTATGTGTTAACCATCTCTGAGCCATGATAAGTCGATCTATGATTTAGGAATATTTCATTTTGGGACAGCTTAGAGCATGCCTATCGGTGTCGCGGTGTAACGTAGCTCAGACTAACCCAAATTCCACTGAATGACAATGCGTTCTGGCCCAGTTCCGCGCTACTACGTCACTTCACTTTGAACGAGAAACACTTAAAAATAAAACCTGAACCGAAACATCCCCCCTCGTTCTATTATTTCGAATGCGAACACCTTTTCCCATTATTCCAGTTTATTACACGCGCTCGCTTTTACCTCTTCGCGATAATAACCGGGCCCGAACGCCGAAACAATACCGCAAATAATACCCTTTATGTGGTGCTCGAAAACCTAAATTAGTATACGAAAATCCCGCAATGGCAATCCGTCTGGATTCTGGCAATGTTGTGTATCTAATTTTTGTTTACAAAGGAGCGAGAGCGAATAATGATTTTCATTGCGGTTGTTTCGCCTAATACCGATTTCTACCAAGATTTTCCATCATTTTGTATCTCTTTTCCAGGATATAAAATAGATCAAACGACATAGCACGTGTAAACGTACAGAACAGTCCACAAGTCCACGTAGGTATATGCTAAACAGTGACATATTAAAAAGTAAATAAAAAAAAAGACAGAGCTACAGGGGCGTATTGAATTGCTTCCTATACAGACACACATCAAATATTTTAATGAAACTTGCACTACCCCCATGCAAACAATGCTAATATTCCCTATTTGCATGAAAAGTCCCTAAAACTATAGGAAACTTATATAGACTGACAACATTGTACTTAATTTCCAGATGCAGTGTTGCCGACTCTTAAATAAATCATTTCCCCAGAATTTTTTATAAGAGTTGCCAGGGTCCACTAATATTTTCAACGTTATGTTAGTTTAAGTGCAAATTCTTTAATTTTCCCTGAACTTAACCTAAATTTCTGAGGAACTTTTTGCTTTTAATTCTCGAATTTTTCCCATCAAAGTGAGTTTCAATACAACTTTAGCAAACAATGACGTCTGGAACAAATTTCTTGATATCTCAAAACTAGGGACAAATTTTATAGATTGACAACGCTGTACCTAACTTTCAGACTCAGTGTTGTCGCGCCTCGAAAAATGATTTTTCCAGAATTTTTTGTAAGTGTTGCCAGATTACACTAATATTTCCAACGTTAGGTTAGCTTGGATGTAAATTCTTTAATTTCTCCTGAAGCATAAAATTTTGAGAAAATTTCTGGAACAAATTCGAAGATTTACGAAAAATTTCCTAGAGTCTCAAAACTAAGAAAAAATTCTATAGACTGACAACACTGTACCTAATTTTCAGATGCAGTGTTGCCCAGCCTAAACAAATAATTTTCCCAGAATTTTAGGTTAGTTTTGACGCAAATGCTTTAATTTCTCCTGAACAAAACCTATGATTTTGAGGAAATTTCTGGAACAACTAATTGGAATATTTACGAAAAATTTCCATGATATCTCAAAACTAGGGAAAAATTCTATAGACTGATAGCGCTGTATCTAATTTTCAGATGCAGTGTTGCCGAGCCTCGAAAAATGATTTTCCCAGAATTTTTTATAAGTGTTGCCAGATTCACTAATATTTCCAACGTTAGGTTAGCTTAGATGCAAATTCTTTAATTTCTCCTGAACCATAAAATTTTGAGCAAATTTCTGGCACAAATTCGAAGATTTACGAAAAATTTCCTAAAGTCTCAAAACTACGAAACAATTCTATAGACTGACAACACTGTACCTAATTTTCAGATGCAGTGTTGCCGAGCCTCGACTCATAATTTTCCCAGAATTTTAGGTTAGTTTTGACGCAAATTCTTTAATTTCTCCTGAACAAAACCTAAAATTTTGAGTAAATTTCTGGAACAAATTTGAATATTTACGAAAAATTTCCATGATATCTCAAAACTAGGGAAAAATTCTATAGACTGACAACGCTGTACCTAATTTACAGATGCAGTGTTGCCGAGCCTAGACAAATAATTTTCCCAGAATTTTAGGTTAGTAACGCAAATTTTTTAATTTCTCCTGAACAAAATCTAAAATTTTCAGGAAATTTCTGGAACAAATTTGAATATTTACGAAAAATTTCCATGATATCTCAAAACTAGAGAAAAATTCTGTACCTAATTTTCAGATGCAGTGTTGCCGAGCCTCGACAAATAATTTTTCCAGAATTTTAGGTTAGTTTTGACGCAAATTCTTTAATTTATCCTGAACAAAACCTAACATTTTCAGGAAATTTCTGGAACAACTAATTTGAATATTTACGAAAAATGTCCATGA
>MU190367.1:0-32612 GCA_016904865.1 Pissodes strobi
ATGTTCCTAGTATTTCTCAAGACAATCAAGTTAGATTTTAATTTTATAGATATTTATATAGAATGTGACTCACTGTCCTACTGAACAAATTAAATAATCTATGGCATATTGGATTGTCAGAATGCATTTTTTGCGAGGGGTTAACCGCTGACTAGAATTTGTACACTAAAATACCATATTTGACAAATAATACCAAAAATACCAAAACAAAATACCAAAAATACCAGAAAATACCAATATTATATAAAAAAATACCAAATATCTTAAACATTGCCAAATAATACCAAATAATACCAAAAAATACCAAATAATACCAAATAATACCAAATATTACCTAATAATACCTAATAATTTACTTAATTCTTTCACCAACTCTGTTCCTCATCTATACTAACGGCCTGCTGACCGAAACGAAAAATCCTGTTTACAGTTTTGCAGATGACAGTACCCTTGTCTCATAATTTAGATCAGAAAAACCTTTACTAGCGACTGAGACTTAGTACCACAGACAGGAGCAGATTACAGCAATTAATCAAGACCTGTAGAAAGTTCAAATTTGGGGCGACAGAAATTTGGTCCAATTCAATGCAGCATAGACCCAAGCAGCCACGTTATCCAAGAGGGCCAATACGGCAGGCCCTGACATCATTATGACAGGATCGACCATTCCTTCATCCTCGTCAATCGAACTGCTGGGTGTCTCGGTCAACAGCAATATGTCCTGGCATGGCCACGTTGCTAACATCGCAAAATCGGCCTCCCAGAAGCTTGGTGCGCTATTTCGCAACAAAAAACTGTATACACCGCAGCAGTTGCTCTTGCTCCACAAAGCGCACTTTTATAAAATATTGACTTTTGGTAGTAGTTCCTTCTGTGCTTCTCCCAATGACGTCACATGCTGTTACCAGAATGTACGCGGCCTCCGTAGCAAAGCAAACGATTTTTATAGTGACGGTGCTGCTTGTACCTACGATATCGTTGCTGTTACAGAATCAGGGCTCCAACCCGATATTTTGAACTCTGAACTCTTCCCCGAATCATATGTCGTCTACCGTTCTCCGACAAATTTGCTTCCGACCAGCTGGATCCTTCGAATGTTTGCGAAGGAGCGCGACTCATTGCCATTTTAGGTTGTAAGCTAACTATTAATTATCTTATATTATATATATTTATTGTTTACATACCTCCTTCTACTAACGATATGCAGGTAGAAATTTTCCTGGAGGCTCTTTCGTCAATAGATATAATGTTGAGCAAAAATGTAATATTCCTTCTTACACTACAAACCTTCCTTCCAATGCTAAGACTTTTGACTGGATTCAGTGAAATACTTAACCTTCGCCAATATAATAATGCACCTAACATTAACCACCGCTGTTGGGATCTAGTTTTTGCCAACTTTTAAACTTTCCTGCAAAAAAAACGACGTACCACTTGTTAATGCAGATCCGTATCATCCATCCTTATTATTATTATAATTTTCAAGCGGCCCTCCCTCAGATAGGCAACTTTTCTGCAAACAATGATGATCTACCCCTTAATAATTTCAGAAAAGTCAATTTCATAGCTGTTGTGAGCTAGTGTCGAACACTGACTGGTCGCCTGATCTCAATGGCACAGATCGTCGTCAATATCACAAAGTGACGTAACTCGAAAAAATTGAAAATTGAGATAAGTCACATATATAATGTAAAAAGGTATGCTCTACAATTTCACGAAATGGCGTATCTCAATTCATTATATTTATTATGATAGCACAGCGTATCTAGCCTGGGTATCTGATAATTGTCCAAAACAGAATTTCACGAAGAGACGTAACTTGAGTTAAGTCATTTTGTTAAATTTGTTTTACAAACTTTGTTAAATTTGTAAGCGGCGTATTTCATATTAACCTGTCAGGCAATTTTACGAGGCAGCGCGATTTCATAGTTCGTCATGTTGTACCAAAAGAAACTACGTACAAGACTTCCAAGAAGAACATTCAAGAAGACAACGTACCAACCAATACTTTTTGTCAGTGGAACATACTCGTCATTTAGTATGTAAGATTTTTTTTAAATACGTTGGGTGTTTCTGAGCGTTTTATGAGAACTGCCTTAAAGAAAGTAAATGAGAGCGGTTTGTTGGAAGAAGAAAAAAGAAGTGGTCGCCAATCAGCTGATATTATTAATAGATACCAAAATCTATGGGACGCCATTCTCAATCACATTAAAAGATTTCCTAAAGTAGAGTCACACTACTGTAGGTCCAGCTCTACGAAGGAATATCTTCACTCCGGGTAAACAGTATCTAAAATGTATGAGATGTTGTTAAGCGAATTAGATCCAAATGCCGAAAAACCTTGTATTGACTTATACAGAAAAGTATTTAGAACATTAAATTTAGCGTTTCACAAGGCAAAGAAAGATCAGTGTTCTTTGTGTCTCAGTTACAGAGTAGGAGATGATGCTAAGAAAGAACAGTTAAAAGCTCGTTTCGAGAAGCATGATGCAGAAAAAGGTAAAGTAAGAGAAATTAATCAAAAAGTCAAAACAGAGGCTTTAAACAATAGTCAAATTTTATGTGCTAGTTTTGACTTCCAACAAGTTATATCTTTGGATTGAGGTACAAAGCAAACGAGGTGCTTCTGAGATAAGTTCTTGTATTTATAAAGCTATAAGCGCCTACGACACTAAGAATACCGTAAAAACGGTTGCCCTCTTTTCAGATGGTTGCGGTGGTCAAAACCAAAATTCGATCACTGCAGCCATGTTGCTTTATACTGTAGCAAACACAAAAAATATTGAGGAAATCTCATTGCGATTTTTTCAATCATTCCATGGGCAAAAGGAGGGAGATTCCGCACATAGTGTTATTTCTACAGCCTTGATAACGGCCGATGATATTTTTGTTCCTTCACAGCTGTATCCCATTGTACGGCTTGCTGAGCCTCTTGAATACCATGCCTTTTCAGATTTTAAGAAACTATCTAACGATCTCAGAATACTATCAGTTAGAACATCCGACTCAGGACATCCCATTATTTGGAAAGACATTATGGAGGAAGGTAAAGAAATCCGAACCATCAAAAATATATTTTAAGAATAGCCACCTTCAACAGGAATGTGATTCTTTAACGATTCTTAAACGACAAAAAGTTGGTTTATCTGAAGTTAATCTAGGGGTTTTAAATTTAGAAGTTCAAAAACTCAGGAGTGATAAGTACAAAGACTTAAAATCCTTATGTGAAGGGCCCTTAGCAGTAGTGAGGATTCACGAATACCAAAATTTTTATTTAATTCTGCCACATCATGATGTGTAGTTTAATTTTTTACTTGTTAACTTGTATGTGTTATTTTGAATGTATTTAAGTAAGTTAGATTTTTACCTTTTTGTTTGTTTTTGTTCATGTGCATTTTTTCGCCAATTTTCGTAATAAAATGCCATTTTCAGCAAATTGTACTGCAGATTATTATCCTTATTATCCTATTTTAGAGATTATTTATGGCGTAACTATTTTTGCTATCACCACACACTGATTCTGCAATTTCACATAGTGACGTATCTCATTTTTTTGTCTTTTTTTGGAAACTATAGCAATTTGTTTTTAACAAATGATCTATGAACATGCAGTTCACATGTGCATCTCTTAATAACCCAAAAATTTGAATTGAGACTGCTACTGTTCTTGATCACGGTTCAATTAAACTTTATAAAAAACTTTAAAATGCTCTCCTGTAAAGTTGTGAAAATCGAGTTACGTCACTTCGTGATATTGACGACGAGATGTCGGTAACTCATGTCAGAGTCTTTATGAGATTCTAAATATCATATTCTCTACCTGTGCACTTCCGTGGCGTAGGCGCTTTCCTCCATGGTTTACCAAGCAATTCATTGACAATGTATTCAAAAAAGAAAAGGCCTATCGTGACTTTAAAACTCATTAAATCTCCATTTTACCTCGCCAGATACAAATCTTTGCGCAGCTTAATTGAATCGAGCTCCGACAAGATACAGGGAATATATCCGGTATGCCGAAACAAGCATAACTTCTGATCCATCAAACTTCTGGTCTTTTATTCAAAGCAAGATAGCTCAATCCCGCATTCCAGCCACTGTGAAAGACACTAATCACTCTTACCACGGACCCCAATGTGTCGTTTCGGCTTTTTCCAACTATTTTCAAAGTGTGTACAAAGATTCCCACCAGCCTGCAAATATTGATCCGTTAATTCAGTCAGTATTCCGATAGCATCGACGTTCCGCCAATAACTACTGATGATATAGTTGTAGCAAGCAAATAACTTTAAAACAAGATCACCCCTGGCCCAGACGGTATCCCACTTCATTGTTAGAGACTGTTCCATCGATTTGTGCGAGCCTCTGTGTCATATCTTCAATATGATCCTGGAACTGGGCATGTTTCCCGAAACCTGGAAGTCTGTCCCATACATAAGAAGGGCGATCCAATAGTTATTGAGAATTATCGTCCTATCTCCATGTACCTTCTCCAAAATATTCGAGATTATCCTGCACAAATTTTACCAACATCTTTGTTATCAAACTGCTTTATTACTCCTTCGTTAGACCAAGGCTGGATTATGGGTCACTTGTATGGTGTCCGTGGTATGATTGCCACATTGATTCGTTGGAGGCTGTGCAGAGGCGATTTCTCACGTATCTTATGTTCAGAGAGGACGGTATTTACTCAGACCGAGGGTTTGATCATAACCTTTTATTGTCTAGATTCAGGAAACTGTCGCTGTCTGCGCGCAGATACTCACAATCGCTGACATTCCTTTATAAGCGTCTCCATGATGTGATCGATTGTTCCTTTCTTTTGGAAAGTATACCATTTCATGTACACCGTTTAGCAGCTAGACAACAACCCGCATTCAGTCTGAGATTGGCGAGATCTAATACCAGTGCCCCATTCACAACATGTGCAAAAATTTCAATCTTGTATCAAACGCCTCTCATATACATACCAGCAGCTTGTCTAACGTCCTGAAACGTGAAACATCTGCGTGAGGCGTCTGGTTTCTCCTCGGGTTTCCCACCTTAAGTGCCTTTTCACACATGCCGGATAAAATCATCCTGTTTACGGATATCCGATCGCGAGGTACGTAACATTAAATGAAAGCTTTCACACGTTTATTGGACAGTCGGACGCCAGAAACGTGCTGAATACACCAGATATCCGACGTCGGATATCCGATGTCGAACTCGTGTGAAACGGGGCTTACTGTATCTCCGCATTCTTCATCTTCATTTTTCATCTGTATTTCCCTTGTTTTCATTTCTTTCTTCTTTGTCACTTCTTATTTTGTTTATTTAGTTTGCCTAACTTACTTTGCGTTATTCGTAAAGTTCTTGATCGGTTTCGTTCCTCTCAAGGTTCGTCTACATTCCTTATATTTAGTCTTAGTTTATTTTAATTATAACTATTATTTATTTTATATTTTATTATTTTTCTTTGTATAACAATATTTTTGTGAATTACTTGCTCTTAATTTGTATATGTGAATTTCCTGTAATTGGGCGTTTGCCTGTTGGAAGTAAAGAGCTTATTATTATTATTATTATTATTATAACTATGTTGGGGTTTGGAACCTTCGGCAACATGCACGAAAACAGAGTTTTATCCACAATATCGAAACAGAATTTTTGCACGCGCGTTTCGCTAACCATGTTAGCATCATCAGGAGATGAGTAAGACTGCCTTAATCATCTCCTGATGATGCTAACATGGTTAGCGAAACGCGCGTCGAGTGCAAAAATTCTGTTTCGGTATTGTGGATAAAACTCTGTTTTAGTAATTATTATTATTACCATTGGAATTTTTTTCCGAATATAGCTTCTTGTATATATTACTTTTTAAAAATTATGGTAGATTAAGCATTGGATAGTGGGCAATTATCGATTATCAGGATCAAGCAAAAATTATGGTAGATTCCGATAATTATCGGGCATTTGGCAACACTGTTTAGGACATTGCCACGTTGCGACATGTGCCTTGTGAATTATGCATAGTTATTGCGCATGCTCATATTAGATAATTGTACAAGAAATACCATAAAATACCACTCAAAATACCAATAATACCAGACAAAATACCATATAATACCAAATATTACCAGATAATACCAAATATTACCATATAATACCAAATATTACCAGATAATACCAAATATTACCAGATAATACCAAATATTACCAAAAAATACCGAAATAATTCCAAAAATACCAAGCCAGTGTACACCAAAATACCATCAGCGGTTGGCCCCTCGATTTTTTGCAAGCAAGTCACTCGAGGTAATTTTAAATGATATTTAAATAAATTGCAATAAACTGGTTTTAATTTAATTCTCGAAAACAAAGCAAGATCTGGAAAAAAATTCAAGGGACAAATAAGTTGTAATTTTAGTTGCTTAATCCCAAAAAAAAAATTGCAAGAAAATCAGAATCGTATTAGAAGGAAATTAGCTCCTAACTATTACAGATAACATTGCCAAATTTGAACAAAATTGGGTAAAACATAATTACGATATTTATAAAAAACCGATTTAAAAAAAAAGTTTGACACCCTGTATCTTGGATTTCTATGGAACCACAAACTATAGATTTCTAGAACTATCTTCATATGAACTTTTCGTTCCTTCGGAATTTCCCAAACAATCAGTCCTAAAAGCTTATAACATGGTCACAATAACACCCTGTAGTAAGGCTTCGCTATGTTGGCCATCGTGAAATTAAAAATGGCATGTATTACCTTCCAAGCATGGTATAAGTGATTAAAATTCAGTTCAGTAGTAAATTAAATATATAGAAAAAATTCGATGTCCCATAACCTCCTTCCACTGTGCGGCACAGCGACTACAGCTAAGGAAAAAGCAAACATGCTTACTGAAATGTTTTCATCGCATTCAATATTAAACGTTTCCCAAGGTAAGGCTCTCCCCACCATATCCAACATTAACACTACGATGGCAGAAGCTAAGTCTTAATACCGTGATATTCATAAAAAAGAGCTAGATACGCAAAAGGCATCAGGACCGGATGGAATACCTGCCATCGAGTCAACGAACTCACAACCATTTTTTCCAGACTTTTTTCCCTGTCTTGCCGAAAAGGGACTTACCCATCTTCTTGTAAAGTCCCTCGAGTGCAACTTGTTCCAAAAAAAGCAAGGTAACTACGCCCTCAAACTATCGCCCAATTGCTTTGTTTCCAATAATCTCCGAGGTCATGGAACGTGTAGTCAATCAGCAATTACTCAAGTACCTCGAGACGAACAAAATAATTAGCGATAACCAATACGGCGTTCGCAAACAGAGATCGGTAGGAGATGTCCTATGAGTGGCCTATGTCACTCATATATGGAGTAGGACAATTGAGAACTACGGAGAATCAGAGAACAGAGTCTGGCTTGACGGATTGCTCAACAAACTTCCATCTTTCGGACTGCCAGCCTCTCTCTGCAGTTGGCTTGCCAGTCTCCTTAAGAACCGATCTCTGCGCGTTGCAGTTGATGGGCACATCTCAGACACATTTACCATTAATGCTGGAGTGCCTCAGGGCGCAACACTTTCACCAACTCTGTTCCTCATCTATATTGATGACCTGCTAACTGAAGCCAGTAAGCCTATTTACAGTTTTGCAGATAAGAGTACCCTTGTCTCACAATTTAGAGCTAACCCTGACATCATTATGGCAGGATTGATAATTCGTTTATCTTCGTCAATCGGACTGCTGGGTGTCTTGGTCAACAGCAATATGTCCTGGACTGACCAGGTTACCAACATCGAATAATCAGCCTCGCAGAAGCTTGGTGCACTATTTCGCAACAAAAAACTTTATTCACCGCAGCAGCTACTCTTGCTCTACAGAGCACAAATGAGACCGTGCTTAGAATAATGCTCACACATCTGGGATGCCGCACCATAAAGCTGCTGAATTCCATTTAGAAGAGTGCTGTGTTTTTCGTCGGCGACCCGGAATTGACTCGGGATCTGGATACTCTGGTAGACCGCAGACATGTGGCCGATATCTCCCTCTTTTACAGATATTTTCACGGCACATATTCCCAGAATTTGGTCCGCATCATCCCTCCCCCAGCAGCGCCTGCCAGACGGTCACGACAGACGGCAAGAGCGCACTCGTTCGTCGTACAACTGGAAGCACCTAGAACGTCGCTTTACATGAATCCCTTTATCTGCTGCACTGCATCTCTGTAGACCTCACTCCCAAGACGTCTGTTTTTCCCTAATTACAATCTACAACTATCCAAGAAACGTGTCAATCAACATCTTCGCACACACACCGCTCGTCGAGTGCCAAAAGATCTCCCTTTAGTGTGTGTGCGACTGCCGTAAAAAATATATATCGAAGACGCCACTTTCGACTATATCTTTCAGCAGGATAAGGCTTCGGTACATATCTCAAATTCTACCATAATATATTTGTTAGAAATTTGCCCTGATTTCATTGAGCCAGAAAAGTGGCCATCGAACAGTCCAGATCTAAATCCTGTAGACTTCACTATCTGGAATATATGCTGTATAGTTGAAAATAAAGAGCAACTCAAAGCAAGATTTTTTGGAATGTTGGGAAGAATTTCCGCAACAAATATTTCACAGCAAGTCAAACAGTAGCGCAGAAGGATTCCAGATGTTGTCAATATCGAATAACAAACTTTTTGTGATATGCATTGCTGTTGTCTCATATTATCACAATTAATTTTGTTAATGATGAGAGCTTAAAATAAATTCGATACAAGAAAGCTGAAAAAGATTTTTTGAAGAGAATGCTTTTTTCCGATGTCTCTTCTCAATATTAGGTGTTTTTGAAAAAGTTATCTTAATTCGTTCATTTTTGCAACAGGCTAAAAAAACCAATTTACTAGAACCAAAATGTTCCTGGTTCACTTTTGGGCATTTCAAATATCAAATTACCGTCTTGTTAACAATTATTGCGGCAAAGTCATATCCGAAAATCATCAATATCGGACCAAAAGTAAACAAATTATTAAACATTGAAAATGGGTCTAACTTACTTTGACCCACAGTGCATAATAAAACAATACATGTACAACAATAAAACTGTATCTTCTTCGGAGCCGCTCATACAAATAATTTGTCCTATTCAACGTTCGAGAGACAATGATTTATATTTAAGTCCTGAAGGAGCATTTGGGAAATCATGGTGCGTCTCTTCCATTCAACTAAAACAAAAGAAACTGTCTCCGATCGAAGAAAATTCATTCCGAGAAACAATTTGAATACTTTATCTTTACTTTCGGTTCAATCAACTCATGTAACAACAAAACGACTTTATCTCCCAGAAAATAGAAGTAGCTCATTCGTGTAAAATCGAATTTCATCTTGAGCCTGTTATATTTATTCACTCCGTTTATTTTTATTTCACTGAAATTCACCGGGAATATAAGACCGTAGCGTTAATCTTTTACTCAAAATTTCCTCGCGGCAAATTTGCATAGTTATGCAAACCGCAATTAAGATGGTAATCAGGATTACAAGTTAAATATTTGACAATAACGAACTCCATGTAATAAATCATCTAGATGCTTCTCGGCTTTCCCATAGGGGTAATTAAAAAATTCATTGAGTGTCCGTGTACATAGTCATTTTAGTTCCCTTTTTGAGCTTGAAGTAACTAAAAAACAATATTATCAACTTAAGTGTTTGAAATAATACAATTTATTACTTTCCGTAATCCTAAATGATGGTAATTTTCTAACAATTCTTGTGTTTAGAGTTCTTTTCTTTAGTGTCCTTTCTTCACTATATTTTGAGCGGTTCAAATTAGAAAATTGAAACTTGGGATCGAATTGTGCTACGTTTTAGTGTCGAATCGACTAATAAAAAATCCAAGATGGCCGCTTGGCGCCATTTTGAACTAAAACTTTACATGAGTTGGTGAGACTTGCGCTCTAAGCGAAGTCTGTATAATCCTGGAATGTTAAAGCGTCGCGCAAACCAGAGCGGTGGCGGTCGCGGTGGCGGTGGCGGTAAAATACTGTGCGTGTAAGTTAATTAAAGACCGCAAACAGAAGCGATCTGGCAAATACACGTACAGTATTTTACCGCCACCGCCACCGCTACCGCCACCGCGCCCGCCACCGCTCTGGTTTGCGCGACGCTTAAGTCAGTATCTTCCCGCAATACAAAATGGCGGAATTTTTTAATGATATCAAATAAGAGGAAATTACGCATTTGGTTAAAAGATGCTGGAAATGAAGGTCCTGTACTTCTTGATACATAAACCTATCCGTTCTTTACGAATATTTTCAAATACAGTGGTTTCACTATTTTATCAAAAGTTTGTTATTCTTGACGTGAATCCAGAATAGAAGCAGCTTCCGCCACAAACAACTTTTGTTGTTGGCAACGACAAAAAAAATTATCTTTTATTGGAAGAATTTGACGAATAGGTTAGTGCTACCAAATAAAATATTTTAGTTGGGTTTTCGTTTTTAAACAGTGTATTTAAAATGACCAGTTCTCGTCCATTAGAAGTAAAAATAGAAAAACTTTCATTTATGGCGCAACGCATAATTTTCGTGAAACTTAAAAATGGTCGTTTTCCAGATCGCCCTATCTGTAAAAAATATCTTAGGGTGTAACGTTGTAAATGTTATTAAATACCGTATTGCGATTTTCTCCTTTTACTTGTCGATGTGCGTTATCGATACTCTCGCTAACTTACTTCCCGCGACCTTACTTCCGCAGTACAAACCTGCTCGACAGGTATATCCGTTTGGAGCGCCACTTGACAGGGGTGTCAAGGCGAGCAGGCCATTTTCCGTATCGGAATTTATCATTGCTATTTTTGACCCTCAGTTCTAACTACCGCCTGATTGTGTCGTTGGAGTATTAAGCAAATTAAGTAGTTTTCCAAAGTTATCGGCAATATCGTCTATAAACGTTAGTGATGAACTAGCGTGGTGACCCTTTTTTTTAAAGGTATGTTCGACACGAGTATTTCTATTTAAGATGGCGAAAGATATTTATCATTTACCTAGGGTCCTTCTGTCGGACAGAATTCCTTCCATGGGGTAGAATTTCTTCCGTGAGGTAGAATTTCACGCTGACCTAGCTAATCCCGCCGTCAGTTAACCGCACCGAGGTCTTTTTCTGTCAGGGTGACGCAACCACATGGTGGAGACGTACTACGCAAGAAACACCATGCCAGTGTCTACAACTCAAGAATCAAGTAAAATCATTTTTAATTTATTTAAGAACCTTGATTATCGTATATTTCTTACCATTATTATATCCTTTTAATTAATGATTATATAGTTAGGCGACTGTATGTAGTTGCCCTAATTACCGTATATAGCTTATCGGTATATACCATTTTAATTAATGAATATATAATCAAATGATTGTAGGTCATTTGCTTTAATTACCATATATAGCTTTTCGTTATATATCTTTTTAATTAATGAATTTATAATTATTGCTTATCCGGCTTACCTTTAAAAGGGATACTTAATTTTATCTTTAGTTAGTTAGAGAATTCATTTGGTTAGTGTCCGAATAGCTGATTGAGTAAATTTTTACTGTATTTCCCTGTAAAGCTCATGACAGTAACTTATTTCACATAACTGAAATTTACTAATTTAATTTGTCGACTTGATATCGGAATCGACTTGAGCTCAATTCGTTTACATAGGTATTTAACGGTTGTATATGCACATATCTACCTCACTGGATATTTTATTGATTTAGTATTATTGAGGAGTGTTTATTGGTCTACTGATATCGTCGTTGCCACGGGACTGATTTAGGTTAAGTTTGGTTAACAATCATTTCATTTACACCTGCATATATTTAGTGGCTATACCTATACAATAATATTTGGTCAATATTAAGGTTATAATGCATAGTTTAACAAGTAGAATCTTATATATTATGTTGCTTTGATTTATTATTATTTATTATTAGTTTAAGAGCGTAACCATAACGTCAAATTATTTTGTGATAGGATTAATTGTCCTGAAAGAGTTGGTGTAAGTTTACATTTTTGAATAAATAAGTTATTTGTAATCTTGATATTTTCTTTGGCAAATTAATAACTAATCCCTGTATTCAAAATTTTTTAGCGTTCTTTTACAGGGTATTTTTCTAAATCGTATTACCTTATTTTCAAGGATCAATAATCATTGATACATTTTTTGTAAAAAAAAAAAATTAGTGGCCCCTTACCCTAACTGCCAAGGCATAGACTCACGCCTATTGAAAAACTGAATCCGCTGAGTATAAACCTGGCTTATGGACCGCCTAATGAGCAATTTGCAAGTAAGGTTCCATATTTGGCACGCAACGCTTAAGGCTGCCTACAAGGAAACTTGTAGCTAAATTTACAGTAACAGATGGAGTTAATAACAAAATGCCACCAGATCTTCCACATATCCCAGAAGAAAAATATATTGATATTATTGGTGAAATGCTAGTGAATCCCCAACAATGTATTTCCATTTCCCATATCGCGTATATCTGTGAAGTGTCTACTTCTACTGCGTGGAGAGTTTCGGAAACCAATACATTTTACCCTTAAAAGATCCAAATGCCTAGTCGAAGATGACCCAAAGAGAAGAGTAGAATTTTGCGAAATAATGCTGGAAAAATTTGCTGAACATCCTACCTATCGCCACAAAAATAATAAAGTCCATAGACAAAATTTTCAGCATTCAAGCGTCGGAAACCTAGATGTTTTTCGAGAGATCCATACCCAGTATCCATTAATGTGTGTGCTGATATATTAGGAAACCACATAGTAGGACCTCTATTCATCGAACAAAACTTAACAAGAGAATTATATTTGTATGCTGGAAAATGCCACCTCCTCATCACCAAAATCATTGAGAAGATTCCAGTGAGTTCGATATGTAAATTATATTCCAACATTATATTACTCCGGAAATGTGCTTAACTATTTAGATACTAATTTCTATGGTTGTTATTGGATTGGTAAAGCCGTCCATTCCTATGGAATGAACGGCTCGGTCACCCAAGTTGTCTCCGTTGAACTTCTGTGTGAAACAAAAGGAGATCGGGATGGAATCTGCTTCTATTCTGGATTTACGTCAAAGGATAACAAGCGTTTGCTGAAATATTGGCATCACTGTATTTGAAAATGTTCGTCGAGAAATCTCCGATAGATGTTTGATGTTCCTTCATTTCCGGTATCTTTTGAACAGTCCCTTATTTACTAACATCAAAAATGCCGCCATTTTGTACTGAATGAAGATGCTGACTTAATATTTCAGGATTATAAAGTGACTGCTTAGAGCTTCAAAATGATGTATAGAAAATCACACCTTTCCATTTAAAGTTTTGTTTCAAAACTGCGCCTAGCGGGCATCTTTAATTTTTTATTTGTTAATTTGACACTAAAACGTAGCTCAATTGATGATTTGTTAAAAAAATTGAGCGAGTCTGCTAGTACGCGAGACTGATGTGTAAACATATCCTATAACGACATCGGTTGTAAAAAAATGACAACAGCAAGTTGTGTTCCCTTCCGGTCACCCATCCAAGTACTAACCACGCCCGACGTTGCTTAACTTCAGTGATCGGATGAGAACTGGTATTTTCAACGTGCTATGGCCGTTACCTATACATTTTAGCTTGTTCATAAAATAAAAACAAACACATTCGCATTTTTATAATATTAGTTAGGATTCTTTAATAATACTTACACACTTGGCAGCTTCGGAGTTGATTAATTCACTGCACAAATTTGACACGAAAATCTAATGCCACCAGGAAGCATCAACATATGGACACGGCTTATTTACAATTTTAAATGGCAAAATTGTATAAAAATCCGAAAATTCGGACTTCCGGAATTCCGATTTTGAAGCAAAAATTCATTTTAAATTCAACCGTCCATTAAAAATAAGCTGTGCTATGGATCCAAATACACTGCGAATATAATATAATAAAATAATACTTTGACGGTTCGTTAAATTTAAAATATGGTTTTTATCGTCTAAAATCTGTTTAAAACGATTTTAAATGGCACAATTGTATATAATACCGCCCTAGCGGCTAGAATCGGTTTACACATTTCCGTCCCATTTGCCGAGATTTACCCTCATACCGCCGCGCCTCATAAGATGTTTACACATCAAAAATAATGGGAGGAGGTCATTAATGGAAAGCAGTTTATTTATGGGGTACTACACCAACGTTCTTACCCTATCAGTTCTCAACAAACAGTTTGTAGCTACAATACGGCATACCTTAGCAGTATTTCCTGTAGTTGGTTTGTATTTGCAAATATTTCGGGGGAAGGTATAAAAAACTACCGTATATAAATATGTATGTTATAGTATATGAAATGTGTAATCTACTAAGGCTGGTCTAATTTGATCAAAATTGAAGTAAGCCAAAGTTATTCAAAAGCTTATTGGATTTTATCACAGACAAGCTAACTGAAATTAAAAATCATTAAGTAGTTTAAGTCTGGAATTCGGATTTGGCTGATGACGATCAACTATCACTATTGCTACCATTATAATTATTATTAATGCAATAATGCTGCAAAAAACATCTTATGTAATACCACTAGTGCATTGAAAATTACCGGTAATTCGGTAAAGAGCAGTTTTGCGTGAAAACTGCATCAATTTGTTTTCTTGTATTAAAACTTAGCGGTTTTCGATATATTAAAGGTTTTACAATAATTACAAAATGCTATGATTTCTTCGATTTAATTGCTTACATATTGCTACTTCTTCGAGATAAAGATGTATTATTCAGATTTCATGACATTGATGTTTGAAGTCTACTTTACTGATTTATCTTTATTGTCTGCTAATATTTTACAAAATAAGCTCTAATATATAGTTTTTTCAATTCTGTTTACTAAATTTTGAAATAACATACTGTAGTTAAAACTTATAATCAAACATATGCAAGAAAATAAATTAAACGCATAATTTTTAGCCTAAATTAAATGCTCTGCATGGCCCCCATTGACTTCGTTACATTTCCTTGGCGATCCAGTGCATTTATAATTGCTTCTTTCTCATTTTCACTTAAATTGTCTATTTTTTCGACAAGTTTTCTCTACATTTCTTCAATATTGATACTTTTGTTGCCAAATTATATTTTACTGAGTTTGAAGTGACAGTTCATCGATAAAGTGTTACACTTCTTATTCGAAATTCTTAACCCGTTTAAGGTACGATGGACAAAACTGGACTATATGCTTACTTGATTAAGGAACGTGCTTGAAAAGCAATTGGCCCAACTGGATTTTTCATCGGACCAAACATGACAGTTTTTCCTATTATAAAAAGTGGCAGTAATAAATATCGCCTCATCTGTCCACAAAATTTTATTGAAATAATTTGAATCTTGTTTAACGCTTTCTCTTATAATTTGGACAAATTCATGTCTTGTTCTTTTTTGTTCCTCATTTAATTTTTAAACTGGCCTAATTTTATAATCGAGGTATTCGTATCGATTTAAAGATCTCTGAACTGTTCCACAACTAACTATATGGTTTCGTGGTCCAAGAGATTTTCTTGAAAATAAAGCAATAAAATTAGATCCCTTTCTTCGGCTCTTTGTTTTGTTCTTTTCTTATTTAATAGAGATGCTGTTTGTTGCAATAACTTCCTTGTATTAATTATTGTGGGCACAGATGGTACTCTTCATCTAAATATTTTTCCTATACTGTTCTCGTGTTCTTGTAACGTTAATATCATTCTTGAAATTAAGCCATGACCATTTTCAATCCTTCAACAATCGAATCGGAAAATTCGACATCAAACATGTCATGACATTAAAAAAAACCTTTATCTGCATCTAGCAGCATGTATCTAAATAGGCAAGCAATTATATCCAAAAAGATCATGCTATTTCGTAACTCTAAAAGCTTCAATATTTCGAAAACACAATGTTAAATATTATAGTACACGGTTCTGGTTGAGATAAGGTAAGTCCTTAAAAATGATTGTTTTGGGAAAATTTTGGTATTAATCGATTTGGTTTTTTTATTTTCTTTCCAAAAAATTGAGGATCATTCTAATATTATAACGATTTTTTGATAAAAAAATTGATATTAAATGTTCCTAATGTTTAATAGTTAATACAACTATCATTTATTTTATGAATATTTTTATATACGAATTATTAAAAACAATTATTACAAATTACATGGAAAAAGATAATAATTTATAGGTTTTCCATCTTGCAAATTTTCTATTTTCCTCAAGGGGTGTCTTATAGATTAGTTTACGCGGTTCTGGTGGAGATAAAGCCAAGAAAATTTGAGGATCCACCACATTTGAGTCTCCAAAGTTCGATTTTTAAGTTTAGACTTAGACACGTAGAATCACTAAAACACCTTAGTACTTGCTGAGGTGAAAAGCAAACCACTGAAATTGAAACTTGAAAATAATGACATCTGACACAGTGACCCACTGACAGGGAGGTCTCGGTCAAGGTTGCCAAACGTTGCGCATTTCTCTTATTGATAATAAGACAAAGTGAGCGCCCTTTTACTCGACTTTTAGCCAACCTAAAAAAAATCAAATTGACCTAAAAAAAATCAAGTTGGCCTCCGCTCGCTCCGGGAGTAAAACGAACATAAACTAACCCAAATTAATGTAACAAAATCTGCTGTATAAAATAATTCACTTTTTACTTAGTTTTCGTTAGTGTGGGTTAGTTTCGTTTCATTTAAGCCACTACGCACTGGCGCGGCGTGAGGAAAGGCTTGCGCGAAGCTCAAACCTTTCGTCACGCAAACCTGGGCGGAATCATATCGGTTCGCTTTGGTTAGTTTGGGTTAGTTTGGATTAGTTAGAGTTAGTTAGGGTTAGCTTTGGTTAGTTTGGGTTAGTTTTTTATTCCATTTCGATCTTTAAAAATGTTTTGAAGTGAGGTCAACAAATCGACATTAACGGTTTTAAAGTTGGCTTTTGGCAATTTTGATATTTGGAAAATTTCTTAAAAATGTTACGTCTGAAATGAAAATGTGGCCTATTGCACCAACGTTAGGAGCATTTAATATCAATTTTTCATCAAAAATCGTTATATAAATGATTATTAAATGATCCTCACTTTTTTCGAGAGAAAATAAAAAACAATATTAATTCCAAAAAAATAATTTCTAAGGACTTACCTTATCCCAACCAGCCCCTGATACACAATATATTATACAAAAAATATGCAGAATTTAATAGAAAATTCAAAATCATTAAAAAATATGGTATATTCAAAAAACAAAGTTGACATGTGCCTTGCTTTTTTGAAAAATCATGGATGCATTACAATAAAAGCATGTGTAGCTGAAGTCAAACAACATTTATTCGGAAATTTTTTTCTAGTTTCAAAAATAATACTTATTTCTTTTAAAATAGTTATCTGGACCCTCCCTGTACATAGTAATTTTCGTTATTCCGGGTGGCGGAGTTTCAATGTTTTTCTCGTATTTTGCGTTTTTATTCCATATGTCCTAAGATATTTATTTCAAATTAGATACACTTATTATCTTTAAAAATATCTACAACAAAATGCTAAAATCGTCGGTCGCAGTATACAGAGTGTTAATTTTTTTTGGATCACCGACAATTTTATTTTTTGGAACTTTTCTTGAAGCATCCTGTTGGAATTCTCACATGACATTTGAACTATCTGCTTTTTTCTTAGCTTTCTAGTCTTTTAAGTGTAGACAAAGTAAAGAAGAGTGAAAAACTGTTTTTATTTTTATAATTGTTTTAAATCAACAATCGGACGAAATTCTTAGCATTGAATAAAGAACAAAACAAAATTTTACAAATTGTTGAAAACATCCACATCTTGCTAAAATCAAGTCTTCGCTTCATGGACTTACCGTCAAATACTCTAGGCGTATTGTGAATGATGCTCCTATTATTCTGTTTCTCAAATTCACGTATATCTGGATTGTGGTGTGATAGTGATACACTAATGTTTTCAAGGAGATCCAAAAATATCCAGGCTATTTAGGTCTGAAGATCTAGGGGACCATGGCTGAGGCCTCCCTTGACCTATCCAACGGTTGTTAAAATTTTGATTTATGAACTCTCCCACCTCTATGTTAAAATGCGCTGGCGCACTATCGTGAATTTATCATTATGTATTATTTGGTTCCTCAAAAGAATTGGTACCTGTTCTAGGAGTATTGGGAGTTCCTCTTGAAGAAATTGATGGTATATTCTCCGTTTAGGCTTGCTGACAAACAAAATAGTCTCATCAAATAATTTACAATAATGCCGGCCCACACATTTACTGAAAATCACTTTAGTAAATTATTTTCGAGTACGAAATGCGGATTTTCTTCTGTCGAAAAATGATTGTTATGAAAATTACTGATGGCATTTCTTGAGGAATTTGCTTCCTGGCTAAAGTATTTTGGGTTAGCATTTGTAGGAACCACTGACGTAGTGGAAAGTTACGTGGGAGAAGAGCTCGACCCATTTGGATGTGACAAGGATACATTTGGTTTTCTGCCAAAATTTTCCAGACAAGCACAAATGAAATGTTAGCTGTTGTCTCGTATTGGTAGCAAGGCCATTTTATACTGCATTGAGATCTGCTTCCTAAAGTTCAGGAGTCCTAGCCGTTCTATGTGCTCCTACTAAATGAGTGGATTTCTCGAATATTTCATTTTCACATAGTCGATTTGTTTATTTGTAAACGTCCGGAGGTCAGGCAGTCTTCAATTTGGATATACCTATCTATTCATAGAGCCCTCTGGCTTTATAAGAATCGCCATTGGCAAGTTAAATGCATATCTGCATGTTTCTGATTTGGGACTTCAACTATCAAAAAACTCCGGACACGTGTTATAAGAAAAATATTTGTAACAAAACGTTTGAAGGCCAATACACAGAATTAATAATCAAGAGAAATCCGGAGACGTGAAGCAAAACAATATTTGTTAGAAAACATCAGAAGATCAATCCACAGAATTTATTACTTTTTTCCATATTAAATGTTGTTTGCATCGATGGCTATATTTGCAAAACGGTGACAGGTACGAAAATAATACCGCATAATAAAAAGCTAAAGAAAAAACAGGTAGTACAAAAATTAAATCAGAATTTATAAAGGATGCTCCAAAAATTTTCCAAAAGGCAAAATAAGAGGTGTTTCAAAAAATATACCCTTTATACGGCGAGCGACGATTTTGACATTTTGTTGTAAAGATTCTTAAAGATTATAAATGCACCAAATATGAAATAATTATCTCAGAACGCATACGGAAGAAAAATGCAAAATACGAGAAAAAAAATTAAATTTTACCATCCTATATAACAAAAATGACGCGTTTCTGGCATTCTCGTCTTATTTTGTCGAGTACCTACTACCACTCCCTAAAATGTGTATGACATTAATCAAGACCCTGTATAACGAACATTCCAACCCGTTAGTATAGTCGCCTTAATTCGTTAGTTTTGGAATTAAATGAAGAAGCTTTTTAAACTAGGTTTTGCCTACCTATTTCTAATAAATCTTACCAATAATCTTAAATATAAGATAACGTAAAACTGTTGAATTCTTCTTTATCCATGATTCGTAATTTACAGCAAGATAAGTATAAACGACACAATGTATCTTAAGACATGGCAAATAAAGATAAACGAACTATTAAGTTATTGACTCAACAACGATAGGAAGGCAATACTTTCAACATTATTACCAAGCTTATCGTTTATAATTGAAAAACTGGGTTAGAGCAGATATATAATAATTTATTACTTTGCATGGGAATATATCGTTTTATCTAACAACCATTTGTCTTAGAATTCGAAAGCAAATTGGACAATGAATCAAAGGTTTACGATAGTATAATAGCTTCAACCTGATGATAGTGAATCATGTTATGTCATATCATATCTTGCATTTTTCCTCAAAATAGCCGATGCTAATTGGCTAATTGAGAGAAGATACATTTGCATTTCCATTATGCCATAATGAACAAGATATTTTTGGAACTCCTGCTGTATCGTTTCAATTACGGCTTAGGTCAAATGAATAGTCTTCCTTTGCTTTAAGGCAATTCGCTTAACGATAAAATCAACGTGCCATTGTTTGATATACGCATTGTTTTTGGCTTCGTCATTTACTTTGAAAATACTACAATGGATGATAGCTAGTTCGTCGTTTTTCACCTTATGCATTTAGAGACAGTTGTGTGATACTCATTGTGCCTGATTTAAGAATAATTTGCATTTCATTAGTCGGAAAATGTTTTCTAATAAGGTATCGAATAATTAATAGAAGACTATATTTGTATTTGGCTTTTGAGAAATAATCCTGAAACCCTAGAATCAGCCTGACAAATCTATGCAGATTATATTTACTGTTGGATTGAACAGTTATGTAAGAACTTAACTGCGAAAAAGGTTGCACTCCATTTCGTTAAGAGGCGAATGTTCAGCGTGTGAAAGTATCAATTTTTTAACGTAAGTCGCAAACAAAAGACCCTTGGGAGGGCCAATATATATATCTACCAAAAAATTTATACTCAGTGCATTTTTTTCTATTCAATTGTGTGGTGCAGAAACGTTAACTCTCATCAAATCATTTATAAAACAAAAACTGCAAGTGATCCAACGTATAGGGTGGCCAACTAAGCGAGGTAAGCGGCTGTATATTGAAAAGTATTAGTTCATTAGTTGCACAACTTCCAAAAAAAATCTTATTAACAAAAGTGGCCATAAGAAATAGCTTCAAAATATTTTAAAGCTTTTAAAGTGGTCACTAGAGGGCGTAACAGCTATGGTCAAGTAAAAAATGTTTTTTTTTCTCCGAAATTCACCCCATAGTGATATTGTGAAAATTATTACTCCTCATTGCTTATAATATTTGGGTTCTTTCTTGTTTTGCATTTTTTGCTCTATCTCTTAAAATAAAGAGGTGGGGAATGTAAAATTTTCTTCATTTAAATACTTATGATTCATTTTTGCTTTGACCAAATTTAATAGTCTCGTTTGAGAGGTATTTTTTGCTCTATTTGCTGCAATTTAAATAATTTTTTGTGACTTTTACTTTAACCGCTAGATGGCGTTCTTTGACAACTTACCAAATATTCCCGATTTTCCTGGAAACTTGAAATGAAATTATATATATTTTTTTAACATTAGCAATGCAACAGAAAACCCTAAAATGTGCTTGAAACCGCAACTCTCTATCTTTTTTCTTAAACAGAAATATTGTCACGATTTCTATTTTTTACTTGTGACGCCACGCCTTATTTAGTGTGCAGGAGAGTAGCCCAGGTTTAGAATCGTCCTACGTCAAGGTGAGAAGAGATAATAAAGGAAACACATTGATAAAAACAATAACAAGTTTATTTACAAACTTAACAACGGTTAGACTGTATACTAATAAAGGCGTGTTTAAGTTTATAGATGAATTAAGAGTTTACACTATACCCAATTAATATTAAATGCATGTTTTCTCGAGGGAGGCTTAGTTCAAAGTTTTTCTAGAAAGCGACGTCACTATTTTATTAATAAAGTTTATGTGAGCGGAGTTGTTTTATTTATGTATTCGTTTTGATATTTATAAGGTAGGTTATAAGGTAAATATTTCTGATTTAAGTTTATCACAGACTTCTAAGGCACTTGCACTACTTTTTAAAAATTCCCAAGAATCCCTTTACTGGAAATTTTTATACTTCACTCGTAGATTCGACTCTCTCTACTTTTAAGAATCCCCCGGTTGTCGTATACCTGCACATACGTCCATCCAGATTAGGTAAGGACCTGATCACCCTGTGCCTGTGCACAGGTGTTCACAGATATGGGGTTGTGGGATAGAACAACTAGAAGTGTACGCACATATTATGCGCTGTACCCAGCTGGATTGAGCGGAGTTGAGAGACCCGTAAGAATCCCCAAGGTGGCTGATGAATTTGGCTTTTGACTGCGTATTTATATGTTACAAAATGCAGATGGCTGCATCATTAAGGATTAAAATCGCTCCCGTCGACCGCTTAAGTCGTTTATAATTAACTGTGAATGTTTATATAACATTTGTCAAGTTCAAGTTCAAATTTAGTACAAGGGGCTATTTAATTAGTAGGTTTATGCGTTTTAGTAGTTCACAGTATTCTTATTAATATAAAAATCACTAATCGAATCCGGGTAGGTAATTATAATCTAGTAAGTAGGCTTTGCAAACAAAAATATGTCTATTGTAATATTATTAGAAAGACGACAGAAAACCCTAAAAAGTGCTGAAAACTCTCTATCTTTTTTGAAACGGAAATATGAGAGAAAAATAAATTCGGAGATAACGCCCTAAAGAATGCGATATATCGGGTGGTGCGATGTGCTAAGCAGCATAGAGCTATTCATTCAATTGCCTATTATGGAAATAAATGTGTTTGCCAGTTGTTACCGTAACCTTATGTCAAAAAAATCAACTTTTTAAAGTCAAATAAGAAAAGAAAGGAAATTTGATATTTCTGAAGTATTTCAAAAATGCGTGACCTTGAACAATTTTCCCTGCGGCGCTGTTTAGGATTACCGTATGGAATTGGCGTCCTTTGGTTTTACGAAAAGGTGGCAATGCAAGATTAGAACCCTAGAAGAGATCCTAATCCTCCTCTGGTTCGCTGTAACACTAACACAAAAAACTGACAATAATTAAAATACCAGATTAATTAAAATAACAGATTAGGGTCTTAAGTGTTCAAAGTGTCTACCATTATGTTCCACGCATTGCTTGAGCCTTTCTCGAATAGAAAAAAACGGCAGCTTCTAGTGCCGCTCTTGAGAGGCCACGAATTGCCTCTTGAATTCTGATCTCCATATCATCCCTGGTTAATGGCCTGGTTTGGTAAAAAAGATCTTTTATTCGACCCCACAAATAAATGTCCAAACAGGTCATGCCAGGTTACCTAGCTGGCTAGGGAAAAGGCTTCCTCTTTCGAACCACCGATTTGTATCGGCGTTATTTAACTGTTCCCGCACATTAATTGAAAAATGGGCTGGGCAGCCGTCGCGCTGTAAAAACATATTTCGTCTGGTTGCAAGAGGCACATCTTCTAACAAAACCGGCAACTCATTCCTAAGAAACTCCAAAAAAGCGGATACTATTTAGTGGGTGGTGAAAGAAATAGGGTCCGATAACTGTATCCCCTATTAAAAAAGTCAATGCAAAAAAAAACTGAAATTGAATGATTTGACGTTACTTTCCAATAATATTATAATAAACATATTTTTGTTTCCAAAGCCTACTTACTAGATTATAGTTACCTACCCGGATTCGTTTCGAGGCCCTTTTAGTGATTTATTTATATTAACAATAATATATATTTCTGTTTTAAAAAAAGATAGAGAGTCGCGGTTTTCAGCCCTTTTTAGGGTTTTCTGAGGTCTTTCTAACAATGTTAAAAATATATATCATTTCATTTAAAACTTCCGAGAAAATCGGGAATATTTGGTAAGTTGTCAAAGAACGCCCTCTAGCGGTTAAAGTTAAAGTCACAGAAAAAATATTTAAATTGCAGCAAATAGAACAAAAAAAGACCTCTTTAACGAGACCAAGCTGATTAAATTTGGTCAAGCTAAAATCAAATTATTAGTATTTAAATGAAGAAAAGTTTGACATTCCCCCACCAGTTTATTTTAAGAGACAGAGCAAAAAATGCAAAACAAGAAAAAACCCAAATACTATAAGGAATGAGGAGCAATAATTTTCATTACATTATCAGGGGGTGAATTTCGGAGAAAAATCCTTTTTTTACTTGACCATAGCTGTACGCCCTCTGGTGGCCCCTTTATAAACTTAAAAATATTTTCCAGCCATTTCTTATGGCCACTTTTGTTATTAAGATTTTTGTTTGGAAGATTTGTGACTAATACTTTTCAATACATAGCCGCTTACCTCGCTTAGTTGGCCTCACTGTACACTGAAAAGCTTCATGCGTACTGGCCTCACTCTGAGAGTTAAAGTCATAAATGAGGAAACACACAGACGATAGAAATTACAGTGCACATTAAACAGGAAAAAAATATATTAATACTATATATTACGTTGATAAGGAAGACCAATAAGACGATCTCAAAAGAATAACTACAAGGTTGAGCGGAGCTGATCAAGATACAAAAGACTGGAAGCAACTTGAGAAGGCCTATGTCTTTCAGGGGCTGAGAATGGTCACTTGAATAATAATAATAGAAAGATATGTTTAACAACAATTTAAATGTTATCAGTTATAGGCATGTTATATGCTACTGTGGAGGATTAATTTTTGTGTCTCAATGTTCTTGTGGGCTCCTGTCTAATAATTTTCAGTTTATTTTTTTTCGCTTTTGACAATAGGGCCAGATTTGATCCTCAATACGTCAAGTCGTTTTAGGTTTATTAGCTTAATTAGGGTTTTTTAATTAGCACTTGTACAGGGTGGCTCGAATTAGAGTCTGCGTATGGGGAACTCGAAAACCGTAAGAGATACAGTGTCGGTCAAATTAGGACAAAATTGCGCATTTAGGGGCCTAACAATATGCCGTTTAGAAAGTTTTAAAATTCCGATTATTTCCGGAGATATCCGGTAAAAACAAAATTTTGAAAAACGTTTTATTTTTTCTGAGCATATTTAAACACGGATTTAAAATTTATTTGCACTTTTGCATTGTTAATTTTTCCGCTCTATTCAATGGTGGTATCCAGTTTGGAATCCGACGTTTCATCTTCAAGGGGTCATCATCAACTTTGTTTAAATGCAAACTTTAATTTTTTTATCGATTTTCAGATGATATTGGCGTTATTAAAATGAATATGCGTTTTTAATTTTTCTTTAATGATTTTTTAAATTTTATTTTTATTTTTTGTAATTATTTATTTTGCTTTGGGGTAGAAAATAAATGAATCTGTTTATTTAATATTACTATTTTTTAAAATTTATTAAATATAAAGGTTTTAATTTTCCACTTAATACAAAAATGAAAATTAAATATATTTATAGAATATAAAAATTTGAAAAAAAAAACGGAAACTATTTAAAATTACGCCAAAGCAAAATAAGTAATTAAAAAAAAATTAAAATTAGAAAAAAATCATTAAAAAAACCAGACACGAATTCATATTATCAACTGGATACCACCAATGAATAGAGCGGAAAAAGTGGCAATGCAAAAGTGCATTTCAATTTGAAATCCGTTTTTAAATAAGCTCAGAAAAAAAATAAAACGATTTTTCAATAAATTCGGTTCCCCACACATAGACTCGAATTCGATTCACCCTGTACAGTTTACACCCTGATACCAGGACTAAAAAGGTCATATGTCTTTCTAGTTAAATTTGATGCAAATATAAAAAGAAGGCAAATGTGGCAATTGGACAGACAGTAATTACAATATTTTAAAATATATATGATTCAATGTCAATAGAAATGTATATAAGACAAAATGCACTCAGACAAAAAATATTTACCATTTTCGCCTAAATGCATATTTTGTATTTCAGTTTAGATGTAATTCTTTTTTCTTATATTTTTGCAATCTTCATTAGAAAGATACAGGATAATTTCGTGCCAGTTCAATAAATGTTTCCACCTTTGTTATCTTGCCGATCCATCGAAACCGAAAACAAAGCGTTCAATGGCGAATCAACGCTCCCAATAAAAATGCAGCTGATATCGTAAAAAGTAAATTAGCAGTTAAAATGGCAAATAGGAGAAATAATTTATAAAGTTCTAAAAATTCGGGTGCGGACTCTTAATAGACAGATTACAAATACAGATTAAAAGAGTTCCCACCTCTCAGGAGGGTGCTTAATCTTCTTTGCCTCAAAAACCACCCCATTACGTGACCTGGTATCCGTTTTCCGATTTTCTCAAAAACTGTTCCTCTGACGTGGAAATGAATAGGACCTAAAATATTCGGCATAAAATTCTACATCATTTATGTTCTATAAACTTTTTCTACCGTTAACTCTACTCTCAAAAATATGGTTTGAAAAATTAGAATATGTTGCTAAAGTTAGGCAAACATGAGTAAAGTGACAAATATCTTCAAATAAATATATCTATTGGCCATAGAAAAATGTTGCATGCAAAGCAGGCTTTTCTACACAAACATGGCTGTAGGGACAAAAAATATGACTACAGAACATTTTATTATTGCTAGGTATATTATATTCGAGTCCGTTTCCACACCACCGCTGTGGTAGAGCTTCCGGCTCGTTTTTTTTGTAAATGGTTGACTAATTCATTAAAAACTGACTGCTATTTATTCATTAATTGAATTATCTTCATCTACCACTGAATTAAGACATCCTTGACCATGACAATTGGAGCACATTGTTGGACACTTCAATCTAACGTTAGCACAACCGCATCGTTTTCCGCAACCCTTTTTACAAAGCATGGTATTAATAAAAGTAGGAGCTGGTGCCTCAATTGTAGGAATTGACACCAAAATTTGGCTAACTGTTTTCCATCCCCATTCATTAGGCTTCAAATTTTCTCCACGCCATGAATGAATTTGTTGAAAAACGTGACACGTATGCTGTTCTAAAGCGGCACATGTAGGTGATAGTCTTGATAATATCACTGCTTGTTTAGCTTGACCAACAAAATTGTTAAATGAAATTAATCTAAATTGATCTCTTTTCATTTTAGAATCTGTGTCTCACTTTTAAAAAATTCTCTGCTTATGTTCAAACTACTAACTATAACCTGCGTCAGAATGATTTGCCTTTGTCAATAGCTAAATTTACTCTTACAAAAAATTAAGTTATATTATATGAAAGTGTAAAAATGTTTAATCATCTACCGCAGCAAATGAAAAATTGTAACAGCCACGCTATGTTTCGCTCATTAGTCAAGCAACATCTAGTCACTAAAGCTTTCTAAAGACTTAAGGAATTTTACGATCACGTGTGTTAAGTGGAGGTTCAGATTGGAGAATGAGGTGCAATTTTTAAGTTTTGGTATGCGTTGGGTTATAGATTACAATGCGCTGAGTGGGTTTTGGCCTTCAATTCACAGAACTTTTGAATTTTTGCCTATTTTATCAGATTGACATTTCTTTTTTGTCTGTTTTTGCTGTGTTTTTTTTATTTTTCTCTAAGTGGCCATTGTTTGTTTTCTATATTGTATGACCAAAAAGATAAATTTATTTATTTATTTACATTTGGTTTTTAAAACTTTTAATTTGTCTATTTGATTTACACCTGAAAATATGTACCTAGTTTATAGTCTGAATTAGTGATTTAATTTGTGATTTTTGTGTCTTTTTATAGTTCATATTTTGGACTGAAATAGTAATTGCCTATAATTAATTAATGATAGGATTTTGTTTTGTCAATGGAAAACAATGTTTTTTTGGACAATAAATCTTTTTTTTTATTTTGATTTAATGATGTGACAGTTCGAGGTGCCTTGTATAAAGCTAGTGTGATTTGCTTTCCAGCTAGTACAATGTCTGGTTTGATCGATGTTGGATTGTTAAATATATGTAAATAACGTTTAATTAATCAACTGATGAAAAACTGGAATATGCTGGCATCCAAGCTCTTGGTGTAACAGACGATGCTGATACTCTAATTGCCCAAACGTCTATTAAGGAAGCCAATAATAACCACACGGTAGTTATTGTCGGACAGGATGTTGACCTTCTCATTCTCCTAATTGTTCTTTGTCCTATTATTAAAGACATTAGATTTCTAAGAGATGTTCAAGGAAACATCAAGGAAAGGGCATATAGTTCTCTCGATTTACAGAATTCGGAAGTCCTTCGTCACTGTAAAAGAAAAATATTATTTGCTCACGCATTCAGTGGACGTGATACTACGTCAGAATTTTTTGCCAAAGGAAAAGCACAAACTGAAAATTTAATAGAATTTTTTGATCAAGTAGGAGTTTGATCAAGTCACCCAAAGAAATGTTCCTATTGAAAGTTGCAACATATAACGTCAGCCCATTACTATCGGAAGACAGACTAACTGCAATGGAAAAAGAACTGGAAATCATCGGATGGGACGTAGTTGGAATGTGCGAAATAAGGAGAAGCGACAAAACATTAGAACTACTAAGGTCGGAACACACTTTTTACCACACTGGCACTGAAGGAGAGTCCATTGGAGGAGTGGGTTTCTTTATAAATAAAAGCCTCTCTGATAAAAATCTTGATGGTGCGAGCAATTTTCAGTAGAGTGGCATGCATCATCTTATGTTTGAATTCCCGCTGTTCCATAAAAATCATTGAAGTGTATGCACAAGTCATGAGGAGCTGTCTAACGTAACACACGTCAGTATTATAAGCGGAGACTTCAATGCAAAAATTGGAAAAAACAGACCGATCAGAAACCTTACTGGGTAAATATGGTACCCTTGGCAGAAACGAACGCGGTGGCAATTTACTCCATTTTCTATTAGAAATAAATATGTACCAAATGAAAAGCTTTTTCTACAAGAAGCCACACAGACGATGGACGTGGCAAAGCCCTGATGGTAACACCAAAAACGAAATCGTCTTTATTATAACTGATAAGAGATATATTGTCAAATATGTTACGGTACTGAACAAATTCGCTACATCTAGATGAGAGATATCACTAAGTGCGGAGAGAGATAAAATGATAAACGACAAAAATAACAAACCATGGACCCACTAGAAGTGACAACCAAATTCGAACAATACATAACAGACTTCCTAAACCTAAAAGCTCCCAACAGACGATATTAACATCCTCAACAATATAATAATCGAATCAATCGCAGATGCCCAAGATAAATTATGTCTGAAGAACCAACAAGCAAGAAAAATAAGTCCCGAAACGAGAGCAAAAATGGCACAGAGAAGGAAATTAAGAGAGGAACATACAAGCCAAAGAAAATTTAACATAACCAACAAGGATATATAAAAAGCCATAATGAAAGATTTTAAAGAAAAAAACTATCTACTGGTAAAGAACGGATTTTATTAATTAAAAGACAAAAATAGAAGAATTACACACAACAGAGAAGAAATACTGCGTATAGTTGAACAGTTCTATGGAGAGCTATACTCATACCAGCACCAAATGATAGAAAACCAGGAAAATTATGTGCCAACAAAAATAGTAAGCCAAGGCTCAGAAGAAATTCCTGATATAACGACAGACGAAATAAAACACGCGCTTAGAAAGATGAGACAGGGCAAAACTCCGGGAGAAGATCGAGTGACAACAGAAGCAATCAAAAATGGGGGACAAGAACTAATAAATAAAATACAGAAACTATTTAACTTGTGTCTACTTAAGCAAGAAATCCCTGAAAATTGAATAACGCCATAATGATTATCCTCCACAAAAAAGGAGATTGCATTGACCTTGAGAATTACAGAACCATTAGCCTGCTGAATCACCTATATAAGTTATATACACGTATACTTACCAACAGGGAGCAAATAAAACTCGATATCTATCAACCTTGTGCGCATGCAAGCTGGGTTCCGCTCAGGGTATAGTACAAATGACCACCTACAATGTCTTGAATGGAGGCCAAAGAGTGACACACGTAGCCGTGGTAGGCCTCCCACCCGGTGGTCGGATGATATGAAAAGAATTGCGACGAATTGGGATGAAACAGCACAAGATAGAAATAGATGGAAAAACCTTGAAAAGGCCTATGTCCAGCAGTGGACGGAAACAGAGGCTATATGATGATGAACTCAGTTGCACGATGAGCTTCGTGCAAAGTCATGCGCCTATGAAAACCAGATAATTTTCTGCTAAAGTGATAACCATGATATGTTAGTTTGAATTAGTTAAACAATTACTTAAAGGATAAAATTTAGTTAAAGCTATATAGCTCAGTCTTGCCAGATAAAGTTAATGTTGCATAAGCTGCTTTCGGATCCCATTAATTATCTTTTGATTCGAAAAGCCAGGAAACGAAGATAAAGCTAATGCAGTTATTTTGTAATAGATCGAGACAATATTTCATTTCTAAGCCGGCTTTATAGTTTTCTTATTATACTTTTAAGGTTTCAAATCCACGGGATTTTACGTAAACTTACGAGAAGCTTTTTCACTGGTATAGTCTGTTTTAAAATAAACATCACTTATTATCCATTCGCTGGGAATTTCAAGGAATTTATTTTTCGTTCTTAAAAGTTTAGGACTCTCGAGAACGTTTCATGGTTCCCTAGCGTAAAAGCCAGTTTTACGAGTTGAGTGATAAATATAATTTATTATTCTATAGAGAAAATGCCCTATTTAGGAGCCAAATCTATTGTAAAATATATAGCCTTACCAAAAGATAATCAACGAATGAGCATCATTAGAGATTTATAGGGTTAACAGTTTTTGTTTGCAGGCAAAAACGGATATCTAGCTGGGCATAGAGCATAAAATTCATTAAATACAAACTAACTACCAACTTTCTCTACAAAAATAGGTAACTAGGATTTAAACATGATCATATCTAAAGAATATGTTTCCTTGTTATGTAGATGTATGTGAGTCATTTTCACCCCTTCATACATCTTGCACTTTTCTTGATCTTTGAATAATCAGACTTCAATTTTGCCAGTGTGTATTACTGTGTTGAACGCAATTACCGTCTTTTTTCCAATTAATTTTCCTATTCTATAATTTTATTATCTAATGAGAATATTTCGATTTTGTATGAAGCAATATGTGTTTTTCCTTGGCGATTTTTGTCTTCACATAACCCAGGGAAGTCTGGCTTCCATTTCTATCTGTATCATTAGCAAGATGTTATACAGGTACATACATAGCAATAAAAATCCATGATTCACATTAAGGGTGCAAACCAGTTTACACACATATGCCACTGCCAAATATTAAATATTATTTAAACATGGATATATTCTGTCCCTAAAAAGGGCCTTTTTGCAGAAATTCTTCACCACCTCACAATTTAGCACTGAGAAGAAATGAAAAGTCTTTTTCCGCACTGGACCAAAGTCAAAGGAGAAGTATATTTAGAAAATCCTATAATATGTGACATGCATAATTTATGATATTCAGTAAGCAATAATAAGCTTCGAAATATGAACAGAAAGAAATAGTATAAATAAATCAATAAACCAGTAATAATGAATATTCGCGCCAGCGTTGAAAGAGAAAGACCATAAGACAATGACCTGAAAAATCATTCTGCTGAATTACAACTGTTTATCATTATTCACATCCAGATATTGTATTGCTCTTCATACAAATAATTCGCCGTGTAATTTGAACCTTTTATCGTGTTTGTGTAAAGTTTATGTACAGGGTGGCTCGAATTCGTGTCTATGTATGGGGAACTCGAAAACCGTAAAAGATACAGTGTCGGTCTAATTAAGGCAAAATTGCGCATTTAAGTGCCTAACAATATGCCGTTTAGAAAGTTTTAAAATTCCGAGTATTTACGGAGATATCCGGAAAAAACCGAAATTTTGAAAAATCGTTTTATTTTTTTCCTGGGTTTATTTAAAAGCGGATTTCAAATCTAATTGCACTTTTGCATTGCCACTTTTTCCGCTCTATCCAATGATGATATCCAGTTTGAAATCCGACGTTTCATCTTCAAGGGATCATCATCAACTTTCTTTTTTTAAATACGAACTTTAATTTTTTTTATCGTTTTTCAGATGGTATTGGCGTTATTAATATGAGTATGTGTTTTTATTTTCTTTTATTTTTTATTTTCTAATTTTTATTATTTTTTTATTATTTTTATTTTATATATTTTGCTTTGGCGTGGTTTTAAATAATTTAATGTAGGTACTTTTGAAATGTTCGTATTCTATAAAAATATTCTATTTGTTTTTTGCATTAAGTGGAAGATTGGAGCCCGTATTAAAACTTAAAAATAGTAAAATTATTTTTTTCTTCAAACGTCAGTAAATCCGTCATTACTCGACTGTGTAGGCGGCCGTGAAATTTAATTTTTTCCGCCGGAGCTTTACTTTTCACTTTTCCGCCGGCGGAGTGAAAAGTGTTATCATAGCAACATCAATACAAACTAACAACAAAACAAGCGTCAACAACTCAAGATTTATTGAACTAAAATTTGTATTTATCACTCAATTTGTGCACTGCATTTCTAAAAATCACTAATTTAGGAACAAATTGGTTTTTATTTAATCGAACTAAAAGGCAATTGGACACGCAATTTTTTAAAAATAATTATTGTTGACAGTGTCCACTGACAGCTTTATGTTACATTACTATAGAAACAACCTACACTCTAAAAAATTATGAGTTAAATTTAACTCAAAATGAACACAATACTTTGTCAAAACGGGTCCACAAAGAATTGTGTACAATTTTTACACAAATTGTTTGAATATCTCTTACTCATAAAAGTGTGGGAAATTTTACTCAATATTTACACAATCTAGTGAAGTTTAAAATCAATGTTTCGTTAAAATCAAATATCTTTTGAGTTATTTTTCTTCACCAGCCTACTCATTGATGAGTTAATTTTACTCTATTTTTAGTAACTTACTATTAAAAATTAGGTTTAATGAACTAAATTTTAGTTAAAAAATATTCATAAGTAACTCATTTTTGAGTAATAACCTACTAAAAAATTTGTTTTTTTTTTAATTTGGTTTCGAGTTAGCTCTAATGTAATTTTGCTTCCATGAAACTAGAAATAATGTAGAAATTAGC
>MU190368.1:0-15400 GCA_016904865.1 Pissodes strobi
AGCTTAGTGTAGTGTAAGAGGGAGAGAGATATACCTACAGTAATACCTATATAGCAGCAGCGAAGGCGGACAAGAAAGGCGGCGACGATGGCGGTCTGCTGGCGGCGACCTGCAGGAAGCGGCGTGGGTCTGGCTCAGCTTGGCGGTAGTGGTGGTCCTCTTCCTCTGGTCTGGGCTGGGCTAGGCGGCTGGCTGGCTGTCGACGTCTTCTTCGAGAACTCGGGTGAGTTCTGCCTGTTCAGCGCGATGTAGCCCGGTTTTGTTAACTCGACGCGTAGTGGGGGATCACGTCATCGGCCGGCCGATGAGTGGGGACCTTCACGCGCACGGTGCTGCGACGGAGATCGCGACGTTCTACCGGTACCGCGCGAGTACTACGGAAAATGTGAAAACCGATTTCCCGGCTTTTCGCGACGGAATGTTTTATTGAACCGAGTTTAGAATATTGAAATTATATTTTACGAAAAAGAATGATGGGAATAGCTCGTAAAATAAGAAAGTTAATCCGGCTTGCATACCATTCCCCTAAAAATATAGTAACTTCGTTACAATGTCTTGGTTTAGTTTGCGTTAGCACCTGATTAGTTTCCTCTTCCTGAGCCCCCGTAGCGAGCGGAGGGCCATGCAAAAAGTGAATTTAGGCAACCCACATCACTCTGCTCGGAGTTATGGTGCAGCCCCTAGATTCTTGTGAATTTTGTTCATATTTATAATTTGCCAATATTGATTACATGCTGAAAGGGATTACACAATCATGACAGCCCCCGATAGCGCAGTTGCCTAATTTATTTACGGGGTTAAAGTTAACAAATGCATAGGTGTCATATAAGCCGCGTTCGTTATTGTCATCTTTTTCTTCGATTTGCTCTAACATTTTGACAGGCACGTGACTTGGATTTTCCCTTTAAATACACAGACCTCGTGACTGTCAAATTTTCGGAGTAAATCGAGGAAAAGATGACAAAAACGAACATTTAAATGAACACTAGCGTCTCGCCGTTGTGGGGAGCTTGATCCCGAACTTTGCTCGTCAAAGTTTTTCTACATTTGACTTTATACAATGCCCTCCGCTCGCTGCGGGGCGCAACCAACTAAACCTAATACAAACTACCCCAAGGCATGCCAAAAAACTAACTAAATCAATAACAACATAAATTGCAAAAACCAGGCGTCGAACCACTTACTTTGTGCTCTAGGGATGCGAACTTCGCCACTTGAGCCAAACTCTCACATTCCTGCTTTTCTCGAAAAGTTGTATATATGAAGGGCTGTCCAACCTAACTCAAACTACTCGACGATACTCCGACAGTATCATTTAATTCCTTCGCATATTTCACTTTACGAATGGCCTTCCGCTCGCTACCGCTCGCTACGGGGGCTCAAGAAAAGGAAACTAACCAGGTGCTAACCCAATCTAACCCAAGACATACTCAAAAACAAGAAAAAAACCGTTTAGAAATATAACCTTAAAAATTTTTTTTTAAACACCGACGGGGTTTGAACTCGAGTCGCCGAAGTGAACGCTAATTATGCAAACCCCTAGACCACCAGGGCACATACAAATGATTGGTTGCATCACGTAGACATGACGCGCAGGTGCGCGCGCACGCATGGAATGAAATGATACTGACACAGCATCCGCGAGTACTCAAACTAACCCTATAGCCTTCCGTAGTTGTATATGTTACGCACAATACTCGTATTCGTGTAATGTCAGAATGTGCAAATCTAATTTTGCGCAACGAATAATTCCCAAACCCGAAATTCTACTCTTATACGGCTGTTGAGCGTTACCAAATATGCAGAACTAGTTTTGCGCAATTTGAATTGTACAAAACCAGTTTTGTACATTTATGACTAACCCAAACTAATCCTACTTCTTATTCATTCGGGTTCGGATGTTTGGAAATAAAACAAGCACAACTAGTATTGGTCATTCAGAAATGTACAAAACTAGTTTTCCGCAATTCAAAATGTGCAAAACTAGTTCTGGCTATTATGTAACGCTCAATAGCCGAGGAGCGGCTAATTGTACCAGTTATAGCCCCTGGCATACGTTGTTGCCAAACTTATTCTTCTAATATTTCACTTTTCGCATGGCCCTCGGCTCGCTTCGCTCGCTACGGGGCTCAAGAAAAGGAAACTAACCAAGTGCTAACTAAAACTTAGCCAAGACACCTAAAATCAAGAAAAAAGAGCAACTGGCCGCCGGATTGAGACCTAACCATCTAGCCCCACGACCACGAGGATTCTTGCGACAAACTGATTGCAGTGATTGTATCGCGAAGACATGGCTCGAATGCAAGCAAAACTAGAATAAATTTGGCAACAGTGTATGCCAAGGGCTATTACTCATAATAGACTAGCGTCTTCAGACAGCGGTCTGTTTGGATCTTTTCTGGTGACTGACCGAATTTCGGCAATAATTAAGTTATTTCGCAAGGCCCTCCGCTCGCTACGGAGGCTCAAGAAAAGGAAACTAACCAAGCGCTAACCAAACCTAACCCAAGGCATACCCAAAATCAAGGAAAAAAAACTTTGTACAAACATAACCTAAAAAAGGACTTCCGCTTTGGAGTTGGCGGTGTTCGGACGTGGTGAGGGAGCCTGGTTTTCTAACCTGACTTCGCACGGGAAATGCACGTGATTCGCGGCAGAAAGCGTTGGGGGGCCCCGTTGGTTCGAAAGGGAAGTCGCGGCCGGTTAGGACAGTGTTTAGGGTGGGTCGATTCCTACGAAGATTCTTCCAGATTCTTGCACGTGATACGTGATCTGAAGGAGATCGGGGCTGTGGGCCCTGCGGAGATGGGAAGTATCTCTGACAGCAACTGGTTATATCTGCATTGTGTGAAGGCCCTTTGCATAAGACTCTAACCGAGCATGTACAAGATTTAAATGTGTGTGAATGTCCAGCCGGTGGTGTTCGAACCTTCAAACAAGCAGTGCATGCAATAATCTGAGCCCCCAGGAGTACATACTCGACATACTGAGGGCTCTAAAAATAGTATCTCTATCCATCCGGTGTAACTTATCTGGGATGGGTCGCCCCAGCTCTAACTAAGCCGGATAGAGGTCTTTTCTGGCTGAATTTTCTCACGAAAAAGGCCAATAGAGAGTTTACTACTACTACTATAACCTAAAAAAGGATTAAAAACATAGCTTGGCACTGACGGGGATCGAACCAGCAACCTTTGCATCACGAACACACTATCTAACCACCGACCTATCAGACGGTTACAAGGGATCCAGTGTACCGCGAACACAATGACATGGGTAATTCTGTCGATTCGGCCAACGTCGGGTCACGTCGTGGAACCGACCAGAAAAGGTCAAAACAGATCGCTGTCAGAAGACGCTACTTCATAATAGCCGCATAAAAGTACAATTTCGGGTTTGCGAAATATTTGTTGCCCAAAATTAGTTCCGCGCATTTTTTCAGATATTACCCGAATTCGAGTATTGAACGTAACATATAGAAGCGCGTGAAGTGGAAAAATGTGTAAACAGATCAGGCTGCCCCACAGCGGCGAGACACTAGTGAAATGAACTTGACTAGTACATTCGGAACGTATTACGACAGATATGGCGTACTCGATTGTTACATCTAGTCGGCACTGAGATTACAATGTAGCTTTAACGACATGCAAAGAAGAGGGATAGAATGATGTTACACCTGCACTAGCTTTACGAACGGAATTCGCTCTAAATAAAAGCAAAATTATCTTTTTTGAACGGGTTCTGCATAATTTAGGCCCATTATCGTTTACGTTGGTATTTTTTAAATGAAATTTAAACCTTATTAGTACTAAACGTTTTAATTCTAGTCTTCCGTACAATTCGAACTGTGTATGTTCCCTGTCGTTTTTAAATTATTTCCATCTCTCTTACTCCTACTAGTCCTTGTCTTGTGTCGCCCTCTTTCATCTTGGGCGTCGAAGAGGTAAGTACTTTTCTTCCTTTGTCTGCAGTAAAATATTTGTTTTTATTAGTTATATTTCATATATTCCGGTTTACTTAAATTTCCAGCGAACATTAGCGTTTTTGGTTTCCTTTCCAAGTGTTTCCAACTCCAGCCATTCGATTATACGGTTGTAATAAAAATCGTAATTTTGGTCTTTTCAGATTTGACGTTTCTCTTCCGAGCCCATTATTAAAGAAGTTGTAAATTGCTTTAGAGAAGAAATCTACGCTTTTATTACCATCCTAAACATGTAAGTACATTCAGTCTACCCTATTGTTTATGTAAGCGTTCTAATAAAACCATATTTTTCTGTATAAAATACAATAAAGGGGGCAATGAAATCGAATAAATCGATAGACAGGGTGACGGACATTTTGCTCGTTTGCTGGCGATGTTGCCAGGTCGGGCGGTGACAGATAAAAAGTTGTTTAGTTTACATTTTAATATAAACAATTATTCTAAAACGTTTTTTGTTGCACTAATCTTATCTAAAGGGAAAAAATAATATTGGCAACAATTTGAGGATATTTGCAGTAACTTATAGCCCAGGTTTGGCGACAACCTGGCAACCTCAAGAATAGGATTAATCAATCATGTAATTTACTTTACTGGCAGAGGGGGGCTTTTATTGTAATTGTACCGAGCATAGTCACATAATGGCATGGATTTGCATGCAGGCCACGAAAATCAAGGACTGTTCTTATTTTACATTGATTGGTTCATTGGCTTTGCATTGAGGCCTCGGGCTAGTTAGTTGCAATTTCCATGCTTCAGCTGTTCTCGAATGAATCATATTTGATTGTGACAGACATAAGCTTTTATATACTTCACTTCCTCTTGTGCAAAACTAGATATTCGACGCTTGGGAAAGCATGTTAATTGCAATTTCTACAAGTGAAACATGTTCAAAATTTCTCTTCCTATACAGGTCTTACAGAAACCAAAACGGTAGTCAAAATGGAGGCGGGTTCCGTCCTCGTCAGAACGGCTACCAATCCGGGGAAAGCCGTGGAAATTTCGGCGGCCAGAGGAATGGCAGCTGGGATAACAGGGGAAGTAGTAATCAATGGGGTGGCAGACCCCAGGGAGGATTCGAGCGCAAATCCGGTTATGATGGTGCCAAGCTGCGCAACGTCAAATGGGAAGACAAGACTCTTCGGCTTTTCAAAAAGGATTTCTATGTCGAACACGAGACAATTGGAAAAAGGTATGTTTTGTAAAAGCTGACATTTTCTTTGCTCCTTTTAGCGAAAGGTTTAAAATGACATTATCGTTACTCGTATTAGTATTTGCTGCATTTTTATTCATTGATTGTTGGACTAAAGGTCGGACCAAGAAGTTGAACAATTCTGCAAAGATAAGCAAATCACTGTTGAGGGCAACGCCCCCAAACCGATCCAGAGTTTCCACGAAGCCAATTTTCCCGATTACGTTTTGGATGCTATAGTCGCTCAGGGATATGAAAATCCCACTTCCATTCAGGCGCAGGGCTGGCCGATCGCTTTGGGCGGTCAGGATATGGTGGGGATCGCGCAAACCGGTTCAGGTATGATTTTAGAAAAAGCAACGAATTAATGGGTTTTGCTTTGATTTGATATGTTTTTGTAGGAAAAACTTTGGCTTATATTTTGCCTGCCATCGTCCACATCAATAATCAGTATGAAGTTCAAAGGGGCGAAGGACCCATCGCTCTTGTTTTAGCTCCGACCAGAGAGCTGGCTCAGCAGATCCAAAAGGTATGAGTCTTATTAGTCGTCAATTTGAATTAAAATTGAAGGTTTGATATCTCAAACTTAAAGAATTTAGCATCAGTGTCAAGTTTTTGATTTATTTTAGGTTGCAAACGATTTCGGTAACGCCTCCCGCATCCGCAACACATGCTTGTTCGGCGGCGCTCCCAAGGGGCCCCAGGCCAGAGACCTAGAGCGCGGGGTCGAAATTTGCATCGCAACACCTGGCAGACTGATTGATTTCTTGGAAAAGGGCACCACCAACTTGGAACGATGCACCTACTTGGTCTTGGACGAAGCCGATCGAATGCTCGATATGGGTTTCGAGCCCCAAATCCGTAAAATCCTCAGCCAAGTGCGACCGGACAGGCAGACGTTGATGTGGTCCGCGACCTGGCCCAAGGAAGTGAAGAAGTTGGCTGCCGACTTTATGAAGAACTACGTGCAACTGAACGTTGGCTCGTTGGAATTGTCTGCTAACCATAACATTATGCAGATTGTGGATGTTTGCCAGGAACACGAGAAACAAACCAAGTATGAACATATACTTTTTGAATTTCTGTGAGAAGTGATACCAGTGCTAAAGATCATATGATAGAAATAGTCGCTGCATGTACTAGACATGTAAACCCAACACTTTATCGTTTTAGATTGAACAGCCTTTTGCAAGAAATCGGCAACACCCTAGAGCCCACCTCCAAAATCATCATTTTCGTGGAAACCAAGAAGAAGGTGGAAGGCATCACGCACGCCATTAGAGGCTGCGGTTGGCGCGCAGTCTGCATGCACGGCGACAAGAGCCAGGATCAACGCGACTACGTCCTGAAGGAATTCAGGAACGGAAAGGCCTCCATCTTGGTCGCAACCGACGTCGCGGCCCGTGGATTAGGTAAGTTACTTTCAAGAGGTAATAGGTGATTCGAAATTGTGAATTTAGATTTCAAACTTCATTGAGTATACCTTTGACGTAAACATATCTTTAGTAGCTGCGTGGTGGCTTTAGTTGCGACTTAGGCTCGCCGGGGTTTTAAAGCATATCAATTGATGAATGCCGTCATGAAGCATAGAAGCCGAGAAGGTTGCAACTAAGGTTTGCTATGATAATATCCATTTAGGATTTTCCAGACTGGTCTATTGCCATAGCATTGATTCATATTAGTTTTGATAGTTCTTGTGATTTGTTGCCTAATATATATCTATTTATAATTCTTGTAATAAGTTCGTGAAAGTCTTGTGCAGGCCGAAAGTCCATGACTCCTTTTGCTATAGCATATATTCCAAACCATAATGTTTATTATAAAATATGTTTAAATTCAATAAACGCTACTTTAACTCACTAGACATATAAAATTTTTTGCAATTCAGATTTTTGTATTTATATTATAGTGAGTTTTACTTGTTATGCCTTTGGGTTAAACAGCCCTCTTAGTTTTGTGGGGTTTGACATAAGAGATATTCTTAGAAAATAGTCCCCTATTTGGGATCTGAAGCAGGGGAAATTGGATATATAATTTTGGTCTGCACTGGTTGGAATATTTGATTAATTATTACCATTATCAATGATAAATAATGAATTTTAGTTTAATTGCATTTACTTTGATATTAATAACAGATGACATTAAGTCATTGTTGTTGTATTATCTTTTCTATCAAGTAGACTTTCGCATTGTATTGCCAACAAAATTACAAATATGAGTAGCAAATCAGAGCTGTCTGTAGAAGTATTGATGAGAACGACTCGGAAGTACCAAATATAACAAGTATTTTAAGTAGAAGTCGTTCTGAATGATATTGATCTAAATTATAAATGTAGAAGAGGCAAGATGCCTTTGATTTAAGTTGTAGTATTTCATAATAATTAGATAAGGGGGCCAACATCTTTCTACTTCAACCCATCCTCTCTTTTCGATATGCCCATTGTGTTTCATTTATAGTTTGCAATGTTGGTCATTCATGGGTTCATTCCAGTTGAAGAATATAACTCTTTTTTAGGCTCTTTGTCTATCCGACGTAGATATAACATAGGTCTTGCACATCTTGCACATCTTTATAGTTGCCCTAATTGCATGTTGGTCATTATTTGCGCTTTACCTACCAACCCTTTGCAGGTTTGGACTGTTATACTAAATAGGCTATTGATTGATTGATTGAAGTTATTCCACTTGGGAATTAAAGTGGTCTAGGGATGTACTTTAGAAAACAAAATAGTTCCCCAGCAACAAGTGGGGGCTTCATCTCTTAAACCCACCCCTAACGTACAATTCAGTAGTTTTTCGCGTTTTTCTCGAAAACTGTTAATCCTACAAAAAAAACTATACTTACAAAAATGTTCCTCATGAAATTCTACATAAAAAAGGTTTTATTACCCAAGTTGCTTGGAGCAGAGGTTTTCGAGAAATCAGCTATTAAAGTTCGGAGTGCATTATACAAGAGCACTCGTTTTAGCACCACTGAGTTAGAGTTATCGGCGCGTTTTTTTAAGTGATGGTTTTTCCAACAGCATTTGTGAAATGTGTATTGGTACAACACTGACCACGCAGGTAGATCTTCGATAAACTACCTATATGAAGTGTGAACCGGCAACAGCGTGGTTGGAGCGTCTTTGCCATCGCCAGAGCGCAACGCAGACTACCTTATATCGATTAGTACGGTTTAACCTTTACTAATCGATGTTTGTTCTTATCATGGTGGTTTATTTCAGTATAATATAGTTTAAAGTCAAGTAAGTATTTACTGTGCGGAATGGTCAAATAAAATATTTAGGTGCTTTTGAACTTCAGAGACAAATAGTTGAGCAAATAGTAATTTGTGTGGTTATACAGAACAAAATATCGCGGTGTGTTATATACTTTGTGTCATATAAAACTTAGGTTATAAATGCAGTCACGCGTTTTTTAGCTCCGTATCTTACGATAAAATCCAAAGTTTTAACAATTCATAGAGTGAAGTTTGTGTGTGATCAGGAAACCTCAATCTTTTTCCACTCCCTGGACTCACAAAAGTTGTAAAACGTCCAGTTGTTGCTACAAAATTTGAACTTTTTCATGTTCATCAAAAAGTGAAGTTAGAATACCTTGTTTACAAGTTTTTTTAGGTGTGTCTACAGTTCCGGCATCGCCCGACAACATTAAGGTTAAAAACACGTCAAGTACATACTAATATCGATCGAACAATCAAGGCAATTAAATCAGGAATGGAGGAACTGAAAATCTCACTCAACAAGCAAATTGAAACGACCAACAGAGAAATGAAAGAACAGAACTCAAAGCTATATAACCAAACTAAGACCATAATAAGAAATATGGCTAAACTGCAACCTAATGGGGCCATTTCAAAACCTACTGGGGCAAACGAGATGGAAGAACTGAAGAGAGCACTAGATGCACTCGCTACCAAATGCCAGTCCCAGCAGGATGAGTTACAAAATCTGAAAGTTAAACAACTTCTGAAATCTAATCAAACTGAGGCACCTTCTCATCATCCAGCAGAAAGAAACAGCAGGCAATTCTCAAAAGAAAAATGTTGCAATAATAAGCCGGAAGAAGACTGCAGACAATAAACTGATAAGAAGCGACTTGCAAAGAACTATGTCAGAGGATCTGCAAGAGGTGCTGACCGTGGTCTATGACTGGTGTGAAAGGGAACAACTATCTGTGAACCCACACAAAACAGTTATAGTACCATTCATAAGGAAGAAAAGGCTGGAAGACCTAAGATCACCTTCACTCAAAGGAGAAACTATCCCATTTGCGAATACAGTTAAGTATCTGGGAATTACCTTAGATAAAACACTTAACTGGAATGCGCATCTGGATAAAATTGCCGCAAAGGCGAAACTGTCATTATGGACCTGCAGACGCATTTGCGGCAAAACATGGGACATACATCCCAAACAGATGCACTGGCTCTATATCGCGGTCATAAGACCAATGATAACATATGGGGCAGTAGCTTGGTACTCTAAGAGCTTACAGAGCTCCACGAGAATCAAATTATCTACCTTACAAAGACAAGCGTGTCTGGCAATTAGTGCCGCTTTCGGCAATACACCCACGGCAGCGCTTGAGTGTCTTCTAAATCTGCCACCTCTTCAAATAGTACTGGAGTAGGAGGCTAGATGGGCGACGTATAGATTGACACAGGCGGTGATCAACAATCCGCAGGCGATCATCATGGTGCCCAACAAGCTGGAAAATGTCAATGAGCAGGACAGTGTGTTGGGTCTACCATCAGATGTTATACCTACCAAAACCACCTATTACTATGCCTATGACGTCATCCTACCAGAGAGGAACGAATGGGCGAAGGACTCTGAAAATCTGAGAAGAACAGAGAATAGTTGGTTCACTGACGGCTCCAAGACCAATGATGGTACGGGAGCCGCTGCATGAAATAAAAATGGTAAGGTTGAGCTTAAATGTTCCATAGGCAAACATGCAACCATTTTTCAGGCTGAAGTTAAAGCCATTGATATGACTGCACAGTGGCTCATCGATAGAAACTGGAAAGGCAAGTCAATCAAAATTTTCTCGGACAGTCAAGCAGCTCTAAAAGCTCTTGATTCTAGCCGTTGTTCATCCAAGACAGTATGGAACTGCCAGGAACTACTCACCAAACTAGGGAAAGAAAACAAACTTACATTGATCTGGATACCTGGACATACAGGATATGAAGGAAACGAAAAAGCTGATGCTCTTGGGAAGCAGGCGGCCGCAACGGCCTTCATAGGACCAGAACCAGTACTGGGAATAGCTTATAACACAGCTAAAGAAGCCCTCTCCAGGGGGACACAAAATCAATTTGTAGATAAATGGAGAGAGTTACCAGGCCTAACTCATTCAAAGTTGGCGGTGAATCTGGCATCAGGAATGAGAACCGGACAGCTTCTTCAACTTGGCCGGCAGCAGGTACATGCTGTAGTTGGCATGTACACTGGCCACTGTCGGCTAAGAAGCCACATGAACAAGATAGGGCTCTCCGAAGAAACGGAATGCCGCTTGTGCTTGGAGGACGAAGAAACAATGGAGCATGTTATATGCTACTGTCCAGCAATGGAAAGAACCAGACAAACAGTCTTTAGAAATACTCAAATCACACTTGCAGATTTGAAAACTATCCACCCCAGAAAGCTGTTCGATTTCTTGAAAAAGATTGAGCCTCTGGCATAGTGGAAACACAGATGTGAGCTACAATAGACCAAGGGTCGCAGTGGAGGGCCCTATTTGGACCGACTCACGTGTACAAATACAAAAATACAATACAATAAACTGGTTGCATCTACGCCGCAAACATCGGTATTTGTGTCCAAGATATTTACATATATAGCTGACTCGGATCTACTGTATTACCTGAAAAACAACTTTGGGCTTGATCACAAATTCACTGTAGAACCAGTACCAGTGAAGTCTGGAGAGTACAAAGCTTTTAAAATCATGGCTGGAAAGAGTCTGGAGGAGAACCTGTTAAATCCCAATAATTGGCCTGAAAACATCATTATTAAAAAAATCACATTTTTTCGAACCAATCAGCTCCAATCAGTCAGATCAAGTACTCGTCAATCAAACGGAACTAGCAACAATTTCCAACAGAGAAAATAAAGCAATACGAATGTTTCATGCAGCGAAATGTTTTAAATAACAATGGGGCAGATGGGCGGGTCTGTACTCATCTGACTTTTTTACATTTTTTACATTATAACATCCAGTGTCTTAGAAATAAAACTTTTTTGTTGGAATCATTCCTGGAAGATAATCATTGTGATATTTTATGTATTAACGAACACTGGTTAAAACCAGATGAACTGGGTTGCACACACATTAGTGGGTTTGATATTGCTTCTGGCTTGGTCACGGTGGTTTAGCAATTTTTGTTAAAATGGTCGCTTGAAGTGCGGCCGCTGCCTTTTAATGTTGTTGGTATGTCTGAGGAGTTTCATTTTGAAGTTGTGGGTGTTCTTTGCAATAGCATACAAATCATGTGATCAGACCATCTTCTTAAGTGGGTTAGCCGCAGTTTTGGACAGGTTGGACTTGGGTAGGAGAATTGTGCTGACTGGAGACTTCAATGTCCACTTTCATTTGGAGGCTCGGATGGTGTCGAACTTGTTTGAGTCTTACGGGTTGTCTAGGGTGGTCTTTCAGCCAACCAGGAATCAGGCATGTATAAATAACATTTTCACAAATATATGTCAAAAGACGAACTATGAAATCATAGATCCCTGCATGTCAGATCATTTAGCAATATCTTTTAAATACTTAATGGAGGAGACACCTATAAGGAAGAGTAACATTAGGATTGTCTACAGGCCCATTACAGACTTTGGGCTTTTTAATTTGTACCAAATGGTTAGTGTTGCTGACTGGTCATTTGTTGATAGTAAGTCACTTTCCTTCAGTGCACTCTTTGAGTCTTTCATCAGCCTAATAAAGGATGCCTGAGACGTATCATTTCCTGAAAAGACCAAGTTAGCCAGCAGTGGCCATCCTGGTGGTGCTTATAAAATACATTGGTTTACAGACGAGATAGAGCAAACAGGGGAAACTCTGAAATTTTTGACCCACTTGAGCAAGTCAAACCCTGTGCTGGTTCCACCCGATTTGTTAAAATCCTTTCGCAATGATTATAGAGGCTTAATAGAAAAAAGTAAAAAAGAAGCCAATAACAGGCATATTAATCATTCAAATAATAAAAATAAAGCTGTGTGGGATGTTATTGCGAACAGCAACCCAACTGTCGGAAAAACAAATTCTCTCAAATTTTAGGCAAACGAGTTTAATTACTTTTTCTCGCAAGTCTCTGATAACATTATAAAAAATCTTCCACACTCAAATCGTGATCCACTGAGCTATTTTGATTTATCAAACATTAACACAATTATACACACATTTCAATTTAACCCTTAACTACGGAGGTGCGATGTTCGGAGCATAAACTCGGACGTGCCGTCTGGCAGACTACTGCAGATATTGCGGCATAAAGCCCTAATAATTTTGTAACTGGTACTTCTAGATAATCTTTTAAGTTTTAGGAAGTACTTTAATAAATAGTTTCTTAAAACACATACCAATTTTATAATCACAAAGCCAGTTCTTTTCGATATGCTTCAACTCGAGGGCGGTTAAAATGAAAAAAGTGCACTGCTATAATTTGAATGTATTTATTACATGAAACACTTTAAAAAAAGTAGTGAAAAAACTAGGAAGAAATACTGCACAATGAATACTTAAAACTAAAATATTTCAGCAGTGCAGTTCACGCCGGCTCCGGCCTGCCTCATACACTATAAACATACCGACCGGCGTTTTGCATTTGAAGCACAAAAATCTTGTCGCGGTTTTTGACATAATTTTTTTTCTAATATATCTCGATTTATTAGTGACTCGTCATCTTTACTTTCATCTCTACTGTCCGCTGATTGTTCTGAGGTGCTGTAATCAGAATTCTGGCAATCCTCGTCAGGGACAATGTCAATATCACTAGCAGCATCACCGTCTGCTTCGTATATCACTTTCGAAGTGGTTCTTCATAGTTTACATCACTAAAGCGAACTAGTTTTGATGGTCAGGCCATATTTGTGCGAAAATTTTCCGACCGATTTTATTACGTATACCCGGACGTGCCGTCTATCAAACTGCTTCACGAGAAGATCTCTAGGGAACTGACCTGTTTCAAGTCTTAGATATCTGATCTTTTTTGTACTGGTCAACCACCAAAGCCGCCTGGAATACATGAGGTAACGGCCTTGTGAACGTTACCGTTTTTGACAAATGAAGGTATTTCGTTTTCACACCGCCTCTCAGACGGCACCTCCGTAGTTAAGGGTTAATGAAGTTACTTACAACAATATTAGGGACATAATATCAAATCTAAAGAATAGTCCTAGCAAAGATTGCTTTGAATTTAATACCAAAATAACTAAAACATTAAAACACATACTTACCCATTAACAAAAATCATCAGTAAGTGTATTAAAGCAGGTATTTTTCCAGATTGTTTAAAGGTGGCTCGTGTTGTGCCAGTATATAAGAAGGGAGATTGTGAGGATGTCTCCAACTATAGGCCTATATCAATTGTGCCCCTGTTCGGTAAATTTTTCGAAAGTGCTTTAAAGAAGCAAATGTGTGATCACGTTGAAACTCATCAGTTATTTAACCCATGTTAGTTTGGCTTCCGTTCTAGCATGTCAACTACTGTGGCAATTAGCCAACTTATGACTTTCATACATTAGTGTTTCGATGGAAAACTGTATGCTCGAGCCTCCTTCTTTGACTTAACAAAGGCCTTTGACTGCGTGTCTCACAAACTACTGATAGATAAGCTTCTTAAATATATCTTTAATAAAAACAGCAATGATCTAATAAAATCGTACCTGTCCAATCGATGGCAATATGGTGGGACTACTTCAAGTAGGAGGCCAGTTGTACATGGAGTGCCACAGGGCACTGTCGTTGGCCCAATTTTATTTTTACTTTATGTGAATGACATTCCATCGTGTGTATCGCTGGCCAGCACGAAGATTGTATTGTTTGCAGATGACACCACGGCAATTGAGAGGGCTGATAGTTTGACTGACCTTGATCGGCAGACCAAAATTGTGTAGCCCGATGTGCAACAGTGCTTTTTTTGTCGAAGGGTAAACATTAAGAAGCTTATGCATTTCACATAACATTTGATGTAGATCTCTCAACTCTTTAGTATACCATTTAGACTTTTGATCCCCACATCTACTCTTCCTAAATGTAATTGTACAATTGAAATGCAATAGAAAGGTAGAATAAAATAAGGAGAAGTTACTACTGAAACTGGTGGATGAGTACATATCAAGCCAAGTCTCATTACATAAAACATTTTTAGTACAGTCCCTCCGTGGATAAGGCAGTTCATAGGAACACAGTTGATATGTGTGATCTGACAAAAATGTATCCTCAATCTGAACACCTTTTACACTCAAATTTGAAAACAATACATCAATAAGAGTCTCTGATCTACACTGTCACCTGTATTCACCACTGAGCCACCCGCTCCAGCTTCTATTTTAATATTAATAACCTACAATTGCAAACAAAGTTGTGGAAATAGATGTAGCTGTACTAAATGAGGCTTACGTTGTCTAACTATGTGCAGAAATTGCCGTGGCCAGAGCTATACCAATACAGATTTCACAGATGATGTAGATAATACAGAACACTTTTTATAAAGTTATTTTCACTTAGTGGATTAGGTATCCAGGAGAAACCACTTAAAATAAAAACGCTTCAATAACCCTACTTCACTGGTGAAAACGAATGTACTTGTATAATGCACCCCGAACTTTAATTGCTGATTTCTCGAAAACCTCTGCTCTGAATAACTTGAGTAATAAAAGCCTTTTTTATGTAGAATTTTATGAGTAACATTTTTTGTAAGTATAGTTTTTTTATAGGATTAACACTTTTCGAGAAAAACGCGAAGAACTACCGAATTGCACCTTAGGGGTGGGTTTAAGGGATGACGCTCCTACTTGTTGCTTGGGAACTCGAGAATACTCGAGTACTGACAGCTTTGATTTGAAGTATTGTTGAGCAAAAATTACATTACTTGCGATAATTAAAATGTGACTAGTACTTGCGGTATGTTTTCCCAAGTATAGAGAGCTTAGTGATCAATATTATTGTTTCTTTCACAAAATACTTATTTTGTATTTATACTAATCAGTCTGGTTGTCCTTTTT
>MU190368.1:20400-43632 GCA_016904865.1 Pissodes strobi
AAAATACTTATTTTGTATTTATACTAATCAGTCTGGTTGTCCTTTTTGTTTCAGAGGCACAGGCAGGATAGCGAGTAATCAATCAGCCGCATAATAATATAATGAGGCTGCATTGAAGTCAAATAAAAAAAAAACCCGATGGGATTTTTGTCTTGCGGGTGCCTCTAAGATCGGCGGAAGATTCTGACAAAAAGGCAATAGTTTGCCCGAAATATTTTTTGATCTTCCTCTCGATCGAATTGTCTACTGAAGTGTGGAGTATACATGTTCTCTTGGATCTGGGTTACTATTGGACATAATAAAGCCAAATTCGAACGCTTTTTCAATATATGTTTGAGTAGTGTATTATCAAAATTTCTTGTATATATATATCATATTTTTGGCCAAATATGTTCCATAGTGTAGTTAAATTGCTCCACTTGAGTACGGCAGATATGAGCTACTAATTACTCTAGGTTACTCGTTGTGATATTTGAATCTAGGCTCTATTCACAACTTCATGGAATTTCCTTAGCGTTTCCAACAGGGTTAGTATATACATTTAATTTGTATTTGCATGCCAATATTGGAGCTTTTTGTGTTCGCTAAGCTGTTTATATATTGTGTGGTGATTGAGGTCTTGTTCGGTTTAATTTTTTTTTATTATTGGGAATGTCTGGAAAGTTCAATTAAGATGCTTTATTTGTGTCTGCAAGCCTTTTTTTTTAATGAAAAATAGCATATTATCATTGTTTTGACTAAAATGTTCATTCATCGAGTTAAAAATTATTAAGTAGAAATTTGTTAAATTTTTATCGATCAAGTACTGAAGTGTGTAATTACATAATACAAACAAGCACCTTTTTGGGTTATAAACATGATCTGATACTAATTTTACATTTTACTGGATTTAACACCAAGTTTTACATAACATTGTTTAATTATTATGTGTCAATGTGAAAGCTTGAAATTAATATTTCTACCGGGGTGGTTTGGGTTTAAGGTTAGGACAATTTTTAAATTATTTAGATGCGCATCTAAACAAGCTCGTGTTTCTCTAGATGTGGATGGCATTAAGTACGTGGTCAACTATGACTACCCTCATTCCTCCGAAGATTACATTCACAGAATCGGCAGGACTGGTCGATGCGAAAGCAGGGGCACTTCTTATGCTTTCTTCACGCCGTCCAATTCCAAGCACGCCAAAGATTTGATCTCAGTATTGACAGAAGCTAAACAAGTAAGTGGTCTTATTACAAGATTTGTCAACCATGTTTCTCGGTTACTGTTTTTTTTTTACGGTAAGTAATTAATGGGTTTACCAAAGCTCTGAAATATTTAATTCAGGATTTTCTGCCAATGTTTGGCATATAGGTCAATCAAACAGAATTTGTATATGTGGCAACGTGGCATCGTATCGTCAAGTTTGATTCTAGCACCTTTGACTAAAAAGTACACAAAACAGTAAATAAATGGTTAAGTAGTTAAAAGTTAGTTTATGTTATGGTTGCGTTTACATGCGGTCTCCAATAAATTTCGAAAATTAGAAAAAGTTTTTAAATAAAAGTGGGCATTTATTTTAGCACCTCACAAATTGCAAAAATAAAGTGATTCGTCGTATAATAATAAGATGATGTAAGTCTTAAAAACATGGTGGGAAATGAAGACATATGTCTTAGGTGCAACAATATTATAAATGTGTCGTTTGTGCACAAAAAGTCCAGGTGGAGTGTGCTGGATTATCCAGTTCAGAAACAAGATGTATGCCCCTACAGAAAAGAACACTGATTTTTTGTTGTAATGATTGCAAAACAGTGATAAAAAGAACACCAAGCCTAATAATTTTAATGGAAGAAGTAAACCAGCAGCTCCTAAAACTAGAGCAGCAACCAGTTCAAATGCCAGTACCAAATATTCCAAATTACAATGAAGTAGTCAAGAAAAAAAAGCCCGAAGAAGTTATTGTCATAAAACCACTAGATAAACAACAGGATAGTCTGGCAACAAAAAAAGCAGTTGAGGCACAAATTAACCCCTCTGCATTTGGGTATCGAAAATAAAATTTATATGAGATGGTGATATTGCTATTAGCTGTGAGAAAGCCGAAGACATAATAAGTAAATAAATAAATAATAAATAATCAGAAGGAGTTAAAATGTAAAGTACGAAGTAAAAGTCCCACAAAAGAAAATCCCAAAATTGAAGATTATTAATAGTTTAGTTTAGTTATTTATTCAATCAATAAGTTACAATACATTAGTGCATAAGTAACACAGGACCCCAAATGGGGTTTAGATCCCGTCAGTACAATATATACCTCGCATATAACAATGTAGATACATATACAATTAATAAAAGCACATATAAGAATTAAAAGAAAGAATAACACATATATTATACAATTTTCACTTTACAACCTTATACAGGCCAATCTAGTCCAATATGCCACCCAAACTGCCATCCTGAAAAAACTCATTCAAATCACAGTAGGCTCTTCCCCCCAGAAAAGATTTAATTTTAGAAACAACCCTTCTTGGTGGCTGCTGCCTTAGGGCAAGCGGAAATGCGTTCCGTACTTTTAAAATATTATGAAGTATATTTTATTGAACAAATGAAAAATTGTCATTTTCTAGTCTTAGATCAGCTTTGAATCTTGTTTCGTATGGGTGCTCCATCTGTCTGTTAGCAAAGAGTGAGGAGGAATTTAACACATTCAAGAATATAGAGACTGTAAAGAGTTAGAATACCAGTTTCCTGAAATGTTCTTCTACAGCTATCCCTGTACCCCATGCCCAGCACAATACGAACACATCGCTTTTGTAATAAAAATATTCTATTGGATTCCACTGAGTTTCCCCAAAATATTATACCATAGGCAATCCGAGACTGCACCTAAGCGTAATATGCTGTAAGAGCCGTCTGCCAACCAATATTGTTATTAATAATTCTGAGTGCATAACCATATTTACCAATTTCCCCTGCAAATTGTTGTATATGGGACTTCCAGCACATTCTCCGATCCAGCCTAACTCCTTGTCCTTGTAATCTAAAGAAAAGTCAGTTTCTGATTGAGAAAAGTGGATCAGCTGTGTTTTAGAAACATTAAGAAGAAGATTGTTAGCCACAAACCAGCTCCCCATGGAGTCCAAAGATTCTCTCATACTGTCCATGCATGCCTGTCGACCACTTTCACTGAAAACCTGGGAGGTGTCATCAGCATAGAGGACCATATCACCATCAGAGGCGCAGACAAGATCATTAGTGTAAACTATAAAAGGTAGTGGACCCAGGATAGATCCTTGCGGGACGCCCCTCCTAATGCAGCTACTATCCGAGGTGACAGGCTCTCCCAAACTGTTGGACTCAGTGACACACTGTTCTCGCCCTCTGAGGTACGACTCAAAGCCACTCCCCTTATACCATACCGCTCGAGCTTGGAGCAAAGTAGAGCATGGTCCACACTATCGAAGGCCTTCAACAAATCAAGAGACATGGCTGCTGTCACTTTTTTATTGTTTAGTGATGTTAATATCCTCGCTAAGGCCTGATAGACAGCTCTGATTGTAGATTTCTTCTGTCGGAATCCATTTTGCCTATCTAATATTATCTGAAAATGATCGAGAAACCCAACCAGCCTGGAACACGTCACCCCTTCAAACACCTTACTAACATTTGACAGGAGGGATATGGGCCTATAGTTGTTAAAGCTGCTAGGATCGTTTTTTTTTATATAAATTGGCTTGATCAGTGCTATTTTTAGTAAGTTTAGGAAAACCCCTCCTTGGAACATGAGATTTATTATGTAAGTTAATGGAAGTGCCACAATATTACCCTTTTTAGGAGTTGAACTGGTATATTGTCATGCCCTACACATTTTTTATTTTTTAAAGTATTTATACAATTTACAAGTTCGTCTGATGTAACTGGCTCCAAAAAGATGCTATGAGGATTTATTGGAATTTTTGAGTGGTCAGTTTCCGTACCTCCCCTTATATCTGGACATATATTTATAAAAAGGTCATTAATATCATTTAAAAGGTTTTTCTGTGGTTTATGTGGAAAATTTTTAAAGAGAGACTGCCTTTCATTTTCAGGTTTTGTTATGCCCTTTACTAAATTCCAAGTTGCTCCAGCTTTATTATTTGAATTCTCAATGTATTGCTGGCTGGCTGGCTAGCTGCTTAGCTTTTTTTTATAAGTTTTTTTTTAAAACACTTGAATATGTCTTATAAAATTCTATGGTTACCCCTCCCTCCCCTAAAGTGAGATTTTTATATAGTTTTCTTTTGTTTTTACAGGAAACCTTTATGCCACTCGTGATCAATTTTTTTGTTTTGTGGCCTTTTTTTACAAAAGTTTTATTTGGGCAGACCAAATTTCGTTTTTGTTGTAGAATGTTGTTAAATATGTGGTATGCTTGGTTGACATGGGGCGCCCCCAGCACACTACCCCCAATCTTCGCCCTGAAGCTCCCAATAATATTGCTCCAGACGAGTCTTGGAAAAAGATCTTTTGGTAAAAGTAGTTTCTTCTGTTAATTTGGTTTCTGAACAGATGTACCATGTGTACCATGGTGGTCAGAGAGAGCCGATACTATGACAGAGGCATCTCTATATTCAGAATTGACAAAAATGTTATCTATACACGACGCAGTTCTTTTTGTTACCCTAGTAGGCCCAAAAATAGTCTGTACAAAGTTGAAAGTGTTAAACGGATCTAAAAGTTTTGCTTTTTCTGAACAATCGTCTTGAAAATTTATGTTATAGTCCCCACAACAAACAATGTTAAAATTTGAAAATTGTCTATGTAAAATTTCTAAAACATTCCCTAAAATTTCCAAAAACACATTAAAATTTTCTAGACATAAACAAACAATTATTATTTTTTTATTCTTATCACAGCACAGAATTCACCCTGTCCTTCAATGCTGCACTCGGCTATCTTCTCCATGTTTTCAAAGTCATTATGCCTCCGGTTTACCAATATACAGGCTCCATTTCTGAACGTGCATATGAAGATGTAAGAGTGAAACCATCAATTTTGATAAAATCTACCTCAGACGGCCTCAACCAATGTTCGGTTAGGCACAATATATTTTGTTGATTCTGCAAAGTATTCATAAACAGCTCTATTTCGTTGGTTTTATTACGGATACATTGAATGTTTTGGTGGATTACATTAATATTTATAGGCACGGAGTCATCATTTACCTGTCGTTCTGGTAATTCTTCTTTTGGGATTGCGTCTCGCCAGGTTTTTTGTGAATATGGAGAAAATGGTTTATTGCAATGCTATTTCCCCATAATTCTGGAGCCATTACCCTGTCCCTGTCCCTCCTCAGGACTTCCAACTTGAAGGAACATTTGAATTGTTGTTTGGTTTTCATTTTGTAGCACTTGACAGTTATCCCAGTATTTGCTTCTACATGTTCTTGTACCTGCTTTTCATCTACATCTGGCTTAAAGCCTGATAGAAATAGATAAGATTTGTTTTCTGCTACTCCCAAATTGAAATCTACATTCTTACCAAAGACAGGGTTTGGCCGGTCCCTTTTTGCAAATGTTGTCCTTTTTCTCGTTACCGGTTTCCAGCCTTGATCCTCGGGTTCGCTTGATCCATTGGAATTGGACGTCTTTAAATAATCTGGGGTAATTTCTGCATTTTCTTGTTTTTTGCTTCAGCAGCATAGTTTTCTTCAGAAATGACAGAAGCCCCGCGTTTTTCTATGTCACTGTCAACGTCAACATTTCCAGAATTTTCACTGTCAATGTCACTATCAGATGGAATTACAATGACATTGGTTGCTTAAAGTTGGCAGCACTGCAGCTGGTTTGACGAATGAGAGATTCCCTTGATTTCGCGCGTTTTTCCTTGTTTACATTTTCTTTACTCTCCAATTTTCCCTGCAAATGCTTTACTTTCTCCTTCAGCAGCTCAATATTTTCTTCTAAGACCTTGTTTTTCTCTTGAGTTTCTTTTACCAGCATTTTCAGGGAATGATTTTTTGAGGTTATGTCACTCTCCTTTGTTTCACAGCATATCAGCTTTTTTAAATCGATGATTTTCACCTTTTTGGAGTGATCTCTCACAAGACACGACTTATGCAAGATATTTCCACAATTAATACACACCATGCAATTTGCTTCTTTCGTTTTTTTTTTAACTCTGGTTCACACTTTCTGCCATTTTGAACTGGTTTGGATCCTAAAACACAAGCGGACCGATCATGAGTTACCTAGAAAGTTTGAATCTCGAAGCTGACTGCACCTGCGGGAAAATGGTTATTAAGAAGGATAAACATAGAAGCTTATTCAAATTGGGTGTACCAAGGCAGAGAAAAGAAGCACTGATGTTAACTGATAGCTGGAGTACTCGTAAACCATTTTCTCAAGCTGCAACGCCGGGGCCCACTAAAGCAAACTGTGGAAGATATTTCATCTGAACACTCAGTCCATAAGAAATAAAATCAATGAAGTGGAGGCGTTTTTAGCTGACAAAGATTTGGATATAATATGCCACCATTCTTTGGCACGGGACTGATTCAGTATCTCTGAACCAGCTAATTACTGCAAATCTAATAAAGATTAAGGACTGGTTCGATAGTAACTTGTTGACCTTCAATATTAAAAAAACTAATCTTTATGACATTTAAATGCACCTTAAATGACATCCAGCTGGGGACATTAAATATTGACAACCTAGATGATGATAGGTTTCTTGGCATTCATGTTGATAGGGCACTGACTTTTGCAACACACATTGAAAAGCTTACTGCAAAATTGTCCTCTGGTTGTTATGCCTTAAGATCAGTGGCAAAGGAACTGGACTCATCTGCTACTAAAATGGACTATTCTGCTCTCATTGAGTCTCATCTAAGGTATGGGATTCCCTTTTGGGGCAGCTGCAGTGAGTATTTGTTTAATTCGGTGTTTGTCTTGCACAAGAGAGCTATGCGTTTTATGTTTGGAGTGAAGGGAATAGATTCTTGCAGGCTCTTTTTTATGAGAGAGGGTATAATGACTCTTCCATGTCTATATATATCAGAGAGTGTATACCTTGTATTTAAGAAGTATAAACACACTATTACCGAGGGTCCATATAATACTCGACAAATGCACAACATCCCTCTACCGATATCAACAACGGGCCAGATAAGAAAATCATTTATTTATAATGCCAAGAGAATGTTCAATCGTCTTCCGGTGAATATAAGATGTATTCAGAACATGTCTAAATTTAGGAGGGAGACTAGGAGACTGCTTATACGGAAGGCCTATTATACTGTTACTGAGTCTGGTCTTGTCTTAGTATTAAGTATTTCATTTTTAAATAGTTATGGTTCAGCTTTGTCAATTAATACCATATGTATTTTGGACATTGATTTTGTGTTTATATTTTGATTTTTGATTTTATACAGAGTGCGCCAATTAAAAAACGAATCTCAACTTATCAAAATTCAGAAGTAATTATATAAGCACCCTCTAAAACAAATAAATGTCAAACATTTGGGGAAATAAATAATATCTTGACAACGCCGCAAACATCAAATAGAGGCACCAATTCCAAGCGTAAATTTAACGTGTACACCCCGACTAATAAATAACCAACACGCTTTTGCATTAAACGTTTATTTTTATCTGTAATGACGAAGGAGACAGATATCAAGAAGTCTAATTTTGACAGGTGACAGACGACAAATGACAGATTTACGACCTGATTGCCACGGATATTATTAATAATGAGAGATGACGTAATAGCTGATAACTAGCTAGACGGAGAATTTATGACGAATGACGTAGGCCACGTGGTTGGTTATAAGTTGTAGTTTTTTTGATGCAATTTTGTGATATAATATTTATTTATTTATTAACGGGCCTTGCCCACTTTTAGTAAAAATGTTTCAAAATTTTACCTATAAATAGACAAGTACACTCAAATTACCTATTCCAAATAAACTTAGCATAAAGTACCTATGTAATTACATCAAACCAACAGAAATAAAATAAATGTAACTGTTCAACACACCATAAACTAAATGATTAACTAACTAAATTAAATTAAATTAAATAACCCTTATAACAATCATAATTAAAGAAAAACAGAAGTCTTATTAATAACAATTGTCAAATCACCTTAAATTTGATTTAAATAACTCACCAAGCTATTAAAGCTGGCATTAAAGAAATCAATGTTGTCGGAATAAGAATTAGCCTTTTTTGCCACACGTGGAATGAATGAGTTAGAACTGATATTAGATCGCCTAAAGGGCTGCTCAAATATGTTTGATGATCTAGTATTTCGAGATGGAACGGAGAGAACCACTGATGAGATTAGAATGGGACAGTCGACCATATAATTGATAAGCTTAAAGAATAGTTTAAGATCTGCCTGATCCCTTCTAACCTTCAAAGTTGGAAGCGTAAATCTCTTGAAGCATTTTAAAAATCATAGCTATAATCATCTCGGGAAGGAATATTTGATTTATAAGCCATATACCTGAGAAATTTTCTCTGGACTTGCTCGATCCTATGAATATGGCATGCATAATGAGGGTTCCATACTGTTGAACAGTATTCTAACAAAGGCCTTACAAGGCTACAATACAGCAATCTAATGGCAGAAATTCTTGTGAAGTCCGATGTAGTTCTTTTGATGAAGCCTAGCATACTTAGTGCTCTGGAAACTATGGTATCGATATGGTTGACAAATGACAATGAGGAGTCCATTGTAACTCCCAGGTCACGAATAGTTGAAACTTGAGATAAAAATTCGCCTTTTATGCTATAGTTGAACTGAGTTTTGGTGCGTTTTTTGGTAAAGCATATGAACTTACACTTTGAATCGCATTAAGGTCACACCATTCAGCAAATCTGTCAAGATCGGATTGTAGCTTCAGACAGTCATCCAATGATGAAATAGAAGTATACCACTTTAAGTCGTCAGGGAAACATAAATATTTGGAAAATTTGAAACATTGCACGATATCGTTCACAAATAATATAAACAATAGGGGTTCCAGATGGGAACCCTGAGGAACTCCAGAGGGATTAGGAAAATTTTTAGGGATGAAATTATTTAATTTGACAGCCTAGTATCTGTCTGTGAGGTAGCTTGCCAGCCACTCCAACAAGGTTCCCTGAAGACCAGCCACCCTCAATCTTCCAATTAAAATCTCATGACTGACCCTGTCGAACGCCTTGGAGAAGTCAGTATAGATCGCGTGAATCTCACCACCCCCATCCAAGATGCTCGACAGGTATTCAGCAAAGGTAATCAAACTCAATTCAGTCGATCTTTTGCTAAGAAAACCAAACTGTTCATGTATGATGGTTAAACCCAATGTAGATCTTAAATAATCAGCAACTATTTTTTCAAAAAGTTTGGGAATGCAACTAAGGCTACATATGGGTCTGTAGTTGCAGATCTGCTTTATTTCCAGTTTTAAAAATGGGTCTAAGGTAATTTAATTTCCAGAAGTCCGGAAATATACCTGAAGAAAGTGATTTATTAAAAATGATGAAAAGTGGACGAGAAAGAACAAAACTGCAAGCTTTTAGTACCAAGAGTGGAATACCATCAGGCCCAGGGCCCTTATTGATGTCGATCTTGGTAATTTCCTCAAAAATAGTGGATATGGGAATTGTATAGTCAGATAAACAAATGTGATTAAATGAGGAAATATTTTGTTGATTAACATTTTTCCTAGTATAAATCGACTGGAAATATTCGGCGAAAAGATCAGGTCCTAGTTGACAGTGATTATCTTTAAAAAACATTAAGGGTGGAAGCTCGGTTCCACTTCTCTTACTTTTCACGAAATTCCAAAACTGTTTAATATTTCGATTTTCATTTAAACTAGATTCAGATTTCTCTACATATTGTAGATAACAGGTTCTAGTTAAGTTTTTACATTGAGATCTAAGCCTACTGTAGTTTAAATAATTGATTCTATCTCCTGAATTTTTAAACAATTTGGGAACGTTCTTTTTTTGTATTATCAGCTGCCTTAACTCTGGTGGAAACCAGGAAGGAAATTTATGTTTGGACACTTTTTTTTGTGGCACGAGTGCCTGAGTAAAGAAATACAATATATCATAAAAAATATTTACCATATCATTTGCTGAGTGAGATAGTAATATCTCATCCCATTTTACTTGACTCAAACAATCATTCAACAGGGTTAAATCAGCTGATTTGAAATCATAATAGAAGTTGTCACCATGAGGACCACTAGAGTTGGTATGATCATTAGCACCGCCCTGAATCTGAAAAGTCAGTGGTGGATGATAGTCATCTGCTGGAACCAATGCTTCATCACATAGGGATGTAGTCTCATTGGTGGTCAAGATTAGATCTAATGTCTTGCCATTATGATTAGAGATGTTGTTCACCTGGTATAAATGCACATGAGTCAGATATCAATGTGACAACCTCTCTAAGCTGATTGCGTCCATCATCAACAGCGACCACTGGAACCGAGCAATACTCTTCAGCAGACCAAGTACAGTAAGGCATATTAAAGTCCCCACAAATTCATATGGGCACTCTGTGCACCTGCATAATCATATCTACTGTTGAACAAAAATTCTGTTATTTGTTTGTCAGGGAACGAGGTGGCAAATAAGCAGCAGCCACAATCAATGAATCGGAGCTAGAACCAATCAAAACAAATAGCTGTTCAACATCATTGGGAGAGTGCAACATGGAGCTTTTTAATTGTTTTGATACAGCTATAAGGACACCTCCTCCTCTAAGGGCACTACTTGAGTTTTGGTTCCTGTCACATCGGTAAATGTTGTAGTCAAATAAACCCATCTCACTGTCATTAACATCACAGGTTAGCCAGGTTTCTGTCAGAATAATTAAAGAATAACAATTGGCGGCAATATTGGTTTGTAGAGTTTTTAGTTTAGTATTTAAACCTCGGAACATTTTGGTAAAAGACATCAAGATACTGTTTCCTGTGCTTTGATTTGTTTTTGCATAGAGAAGGCCCTATTTTGTGTTTTTTTCCCAATACAATGCTTGGAATACGATTATGATATCTCATAGCAACATTCTCTCCATTACCTTTATGTGTTCGAAATTCAATTTGTAACACTTTATAATATTAGAAAAACAAATGAAAATCGAATAAGACAAATATTTACAAAAGTTCTACTTACTACGCTCAGATAGGTATTTTTTTCTGTATTCAATGTGCATTTGTTTTTTATATATCGAGCCATAAAAACGAATTAAACATTTGAAGTTCTATAATACAGGGTGTAACTTAATGACATGCAAATATTTAAGGGGGTGATTCCTGGGCCCATTTTAAGAAAAAGACTTCATATGAAGGTATGTCCTAAACGTCTTAACTTTTCAGATAAAGGGTGGTAAAATTTTCAGAAAATAATCTATTTTGTATAATAACTGTCATACTATAGCAGATATCTTTATGATATTTGGTGCATATCTTCTATGCATCAAGATGCATTTTGTGATGTAAAAACAATTGTATTATCTCTACCAGTGGCGTCCGTATGGGTTTTGCATTGAATATTTTTGGAGAAAAAAAGATGTACGCCACTGTTTCCTCTTAAAATTAAAAATATTTTTGAAATTATCATTTATTTCTGATCAAATTTGATCTTTTGATTTTCGTTCGGCTGACGCATGATTCTTGCATACAAAAATAACAATAATTTTACTTTAGGGTCAAATCGCTAAAAAACTGATGCGGTAACTGTGGTGTGGAAATCTTTTTTTTCTTTTTTTTAAGCTATTGACTTCGTTTAATATCAATTGTCAATTAATATAGAATTAAGTAACTTATTTTACTGTAGGAAAAAATAAAAGAAAACTTTCAAGTGCCAATAATGATTACCACATTAGAATTTCAGCGAGGATTTCAGCTTGCACAATCACAATTTTTATTTTTTTAAGCGAAGTCATGCGTCGGGTGAAAGAGAATCAGGAGATAAAATTTGTAGAGAAATGAATGATAATTTCAAAAATGATTTTTAATTTAAGAAAAAGCAGTGGCGTACCATTTTTTTCTCAAAAAATATTCAATGCAAAACCCGTACGGACGTCACTGGTAGAAATAATCAATTTGTTTAAATATGAGGAAATGCATCCAGATGCATAGAAGATATGTACCAAATTTCATAAAGATATCTGCAATGATATGACAGTTATTATACAAAATAGATTATTTTCTGAAAATTTTACCACCCTGTATCTCAAAAGTTAGGACGTTTAGGACATAATTTCATATGAAGTATTTTTCTTAAAATGAGCCCAGGAATCACCTTCTTAAATATTTGCATGTCATTAAGTTACACCCTGTATATCAGTATATCTTCCAATAAATTAGGTAAGAAGGAAAGGGATATTATAGCCTTATCCTTAATCCTTGAGTGACAAATAACAGATGCTACATGACGTAGAACACGTGGACAAAAATGACAACATGTGCATATAATTTAGAGAAAAATTCATTAATAAACAGAATTAATTGTGCTCTAAAATCTAGATTAAATATAATGATAAAAAATAATGTAAATACTATTGCCTATTTGCCTAGCAAATTTGATCTGGGTGTATGAGAATGAATAATATCTAGCTAACTTAACATTCTATTTTATCAGACCATCAATCCCAAACTGCAAGAATTGGCCCGAAATGGTTTCAGCGGCAAACCGAACAGATGGGGCAGCGGTGGCGGCGGCGGCGGTTTCAGGGGTAGGCAAAATGGCGGCGGTGGGGCACGCAGTGGCGGCGGATTCCAGGCCAATAATGGATATGGAAGGAGTAATGGTAAATATTAATAACGCAACACATTGTATATTTAGGTTGAATTAATATTAAAAAAATATTAAGTTTCAACCCACATGCTCCTGAAAGTTGATCAAAAAGACCTGCCTGAATATAAGGAGCTTTTACAGTGATTTAATATTAATTATTTAATTTCAGGTTACTAATCGGATAGCAAGAACTCTAAGTTAATCCCCATTATTTGGTGTTTCTTCTCATCAACGCGCACCGTGCTGTCTGTATTCCACTGTTTAGAATAGAGTTTATGTTTTAATTAATTGCAATTATCTCACTTAGCGAGACAGAATGGTAGATGGTACCCTTTTACGTTGTAATCCCCCCGCTATTGATAATCTAAGTATCTCATGTTCGTAAATTGTGTTTATGACTAAATAGAAATAGATTTCTTCTCAGTCTAGAGCGTCAGGTTTGGTTCACGGATGTATTAATTCAAATAATATACGTGGTTCTTTTTTTTGTGATTTTAAGCGTTTTATTTCACCATCATAGCTAAACAACTAATTATTTGAAAAATTTTTATTCTGTCAATGGGTCGGAAGTACCGTCCAGCAATTCGTCACACCCTGTATGGCGTTACACGTTTCAACTAAATCGGTAAAAAGATAATGGAACCAGTTATTGATTAAACATTTTTCCATTATTATATTATTTGTTGACTAACACGCTGCTGTTACTATAGATACGGATTAGTTGTAATTCGATGACAACGCGTGTTTTTGTCTATTTGTTTTGATTTTTAAAACGCCATGAGTGTTTCGGGCAGCTCGGAAAAACTGAACGATTGCGAAACGTGCGAGAATATAAAGAATAACAACAGTTCGAATTATTCGAGCGACTGCGAAGATGCAACCTCGTTCAGCGAATCGAATTCGGACCGTTTTCGCTTGAATTTCGAAGCAAATAATCCGGTGAAAAGTAAGGGTAGTTCTAGAAAACCGGCGGCCGCTCAAGTGAATAAGACGTTTTCGTCGGAGAAAATTCGGGAAATCGAGAGGAGGAACGCCATGCTAGTGGACAAGATTTTGTACCACAATCGAAGGCCTAATCGATATATACCTACTGCCGATGCCAGCTTCCCTAAAGCCACTAGTTCGGCGATAAACAGGCGGAGACATCAAGAAAAAATAAGCAGGGAAAATGAGGTAAGTTATTTGATTACCATATCTCCTTATAAGCTGTTGTTAAGTAGTTGTTTTGGTTAAAAAAAATTATTAATTGAAGATCCATCCTATCAAAGCCTAAAAATCCGAATTATTCAAACGTGCAGGTTACTAGTTTTAAAAGTGTGACAATATGATTTCTGTAACATGAACTGCCAAGGTACTATTTATTGTAATTTCTTTTTCAGATATTATTGAAAAAAATCCAGTCCGTTAAGCCAGCAGTACGATATACCTAGTCGAGAGCATACGATACCTAAATTTTAAACATTTTACTATTATATATCGAATATATTTACATATAAAGTATATTTCTTGTTAAAACGAAAACATGTATAATAAATAATAAATAAATGGTTATTATTAATTTTAATAATAAAAGGCAGACGTCATCAAAAGCAAGCCACAATAAGCTTAACTCTATTTTTTTTATTTTATTTTTATTACCCGTAATCATTTACAATTCAATACAATATACTATATATCTATTATAAACATAATTTATAAACTCATAAAGTAGAGGAAAGTAGCCAAATATCGCATACTTTTTCCTTTTAACTTAGAACATCCAATCAGTTAACTACAATAGAGTTTCTTTTAATGAAATTTATGTAGAAAACCTACCTCCTTTGATTCGTCAGTGCTAGATTACACAATTTTCAAAAAAATTTGGGAAAAGTAAAAATTGCTATACAGTGTGTCCAAAAAAGTATGCAACATATGGAAAACTTATTTATTATTGGATTCTCAGAAAATTTTATTTTTCATAAAAGTTGGTGCTTACTCTGAAACTTTAAACGAGTTTTTCAAATTCTACGTACTGCATACTGCTTTTAGTGCGGACGCAAATGTCATTTTTCCGAAATCGCGTCAAGAGTAAAGTACCTTATTTAATAAAGATACAGCAAAATCTTATAAGGAAAAGTTCTTCCAAATTAAAAAAGTGGGTAAAATTTCTCTTAGCTGAAACCAGTTACATATAAAAAAAAAATTTTTTTTCGAAATCTGAAAACGGCTTAAGACAAAATTAAAAAAAAAAATTCTGCGGAAATGCGTTATTATCATTTTTCCAACTTCAGAATAACTGAAACCAGTTATATAAAACATATTTCTGCTTTACCTTCTAAACACTTTTTTCTACAAACGTCAGTAAATCCGTCATTACTCGACCGTGTAGGCGGCCGTGAAGTTTCGTTTTTCCTCCGCCGGAGCTTTACTTTTCACTTTTCCGCCGGCGGAGGTAAAAGTGTTGTCATAGCAACATAGATACAATACAAACCGACAACAAAATAAGCGTCAACAACTCAAGATTTATTAAACTACAATTTGTATTTATCACTCAATTTGTGACTGCATTTCTAAAAATCACTAATTTAGGAACAAATTGGTTATTATTTAATCGAACTTACTCAATAACTGCTTATCAATACGGAATTAAAACGTAATCGGAGATGCAATCTTAAAAAAATAATTATTGTTGACAGTGTCCACTGACAGGTCTATGTTACATTACTATAGCAACAACCAGTGCCTATTCACCGACATCGGTCTAGGCCACCTTGCGAACCCACTTATCTTTAATAATAATTAGATATTATTACTATTAAAAGAAGATGTTTTTGCATTAATTTGTCGACATTTGAAGAAAAAACAGCATATTTTATTTAGAGGAAAAGTTACTTTTCATGGCTTGTTCTCTATTACCAGCCTCAATCCGTTCGGTTGTTAAACACGAACGCGCCATGAAAAGTATCACTTTTCCTCCATATAAAATAATATACTATTAAACAACTCGGTAAAATAATATGTTTATATATATCCAGAAAAAAAATGGTTAGCTACTTCAGCGATTAAGAGGCAGCCTAGTCAACACCTTGATTGCATTAATTGCCTCGATTTAGCATTGAAGTTGGGACCCACAGTATGTAAAAGTCTTCCTGCTCTTCATGCATACACAGGTTGCGATTATACGGCAGCATTTTATAATAAAGGAAAAATTAGACCATTTAACACTAGAACCGCCGGAGGGGTCAAAATGACCCCTCTTGCTCTTTGATGTGGGATAATTTTATAGTCATTTAAATTACGTGTGTGTAATTTCATGACTTTTATTATCTTTTTTAAACGCTTATATCATGCAGTATGCAATACAGTTACCAATCTTATTTTACAAAATTTTTCGTTGCCTACCTAAAACTGCTGAAGGGGTCAATTTGACCCCTTATGTTTACATTTATTTTACCGCCTACTATTATTTATCTATACTTCAAAAAATATATAAATATCTATAATAGCACTTCGCAAATCCCCAATTATAAACGGTAAAAAAATAGGCACCAGAAATACGTATCTAAATAGGCGGATCCAGTAATGAAACCTTATTTGAAAAAAGGAAGCAATATCACAACTGACAACTTTTTCACCAGTTTATCTCTGGCAACACAATTGAAAAAATATAAAACTACCTTAGTAGGAATAGTAACTAGCGCCAGGAGAGAAAATCCTAATAGTGTAAAAAATCAAAAGTCGGAACTTCATAATACAACAATTTTTCAACATGGTGATTGTATCCTAATCAGTTATCAAGCAAAGCCCAATAGAAACGTTTTTATTTCGAGTACTATGCACCATCTGCCAATATAGATCATGGGCCGAAGAGAAAACCTGACACCATATCATACTATAACGAAACAAAATTTGGAGTTGATGTAGTTGATCAGATGGCTAGAAAGTTTTCATGTAAAACAGGTTCGCGTAGATGGCTAGTTCATGTTTTTACAACATATTAGATTTGGCAGTAATAAATAGTTGGGTTATATATAAATCCCTATCCGGATCTCAAATAAAGAGAAGAGAGTTCATACTCAATTTAGCTATAGAACTTCGAAAACAATACAATGCAAGAAAAAAATAGTCAAACAGCCAGTACGAGCAGCACCGAAGACGATTATCCAAGACACCAAAATCCTCATAAATGTCAAATCCTAAAATGTGCGGGAAACAAAAGACATTTGTGTTATATGTAAAAAATACATTTGTGGAAAATGCCTTGAAACTGTTAAAAAATCTTTAGTTTGTAAAAATTGTAAAAAGTAAATTACAGCACCGAACGTATAACGTATTATGTTCGGTGATTATAGGTACCTACATATTAAGTTTGGTAATACTAAATAAGAATATATAGGTCTTTTTCTTGAGGTTTGTGTTTAGAATAGATAACATTTGTTTTATTTAGGGCAATAAAACCATGTTTCGCATCAAATGAATGTTTATATTTTAAGGGGTCAATTTGACCCCAGCGGCGGTATTCGGTAGTAAGGTTATTCGGCGCTTCTAGTGTTAAAATATTTTCCGAGAAACAAAAGTATCAAACAACTTTTGCATCATTAACTGCTGAAGCTGATATTTTCATTAATGAAAAAATGGACATTGTTCAAGAATTTACAGCAAAAATATTGTAACAAGTAAATTTTGGAGAGGCGACGTGCAACGTTCAAATAGGCGAGGACGTGACAACCCTGGAAAATGAATGGCGCAGCAGTAGTTATATAATACGGAGTATATAGTAGAAATAAGGCGTAGATATAGTTATTGTACGATAGCAGAGTCGACTCATGGCGTTATGTAATTATGATAACTGTACTGGCGAAGGTGTATTGGCGAAATAAAACGTGTTACTAAAAACTAATCGTTTACAAATCAGAAGTCGGGATAACCTACGTATTGTTTTATTTGTTGTGGAAAACGGTGAAATACGCGATTTCGGCGAGTTAAATCGCAGTGGCAACTTCTTCTTTTTTGTGAGTGGCGATATCACAAAAACTCATAACAAAAGGCGGGCGTTTGTTGCTATCCTTGACAGTGGATTGACATTTGGCGATTTTTCAGATATACACAATAATAGTAAACAAGTGTGTGCTAATTAATTAGTGATTATTGTAAAAATTGTGGCGTATTTTAACTGTGTTTATTGGCATTGGTGTTTAAAAGGCGTTTTTCAAGTGATTTCCTATGGAGGAAGGCAGAAGTGACGAGTTAGAGCTCGATTACGAGTTGGAATTAAGCGACGGTGACCACGGCGAAGGCGATTCGGCGGTGGAAGACGAAACTCCATGGTACATAAGCTGTTGAAAGGCGGTTTGGCAACTAGTATCCAGCAGATTGTGGCGGCCGAAATGGCAAGGGCGGCGAAGCAAAAGGCGGCCGAAATGGTAAAGGCGACGAAACAAAGGGCGGCCGTTGGTACTGGCGGTACCAAGGGCAACAAGAAGGGCGAAAAATCAGGTGAGCGCGTTCCTCAGGCGGTAGTAGAGCATGCTTGTAGCGATAGGGCGGACTCCGCTTGCAGTTTGGGCTGTATGGGGTCAAGGGCAAGGGCAGGCGGCGACCTTATTGACCCTTTCAATCCTGACAGCCAGGACTGTAACGTAGTCAGGTGGTTGAGCAAAATTGATCAGTTGGGCGACATTCATGAATGGTCGAACTATGAGAGATCGTATTTTATGCAGGCGAAATTGCAAGGCGCAGCAAGGGGCTGGTTTAATCGGCTTGATGAATATGACCTCTCATGAGAAGACTGGACGGCGGCTCTTAGGAAGGCGTTTCCTAGTGTGCATAACTTTGCTCAGCTGCTCAAGGAGATGATGGCGAGGGTTAAATTGGACGGCGAAACTATGACCCATTATTATCATGACAAAATGGCGTTGATCGAAAGGTGTTGGCTTTCAGGCACAAAGGCGCTTTCGTGTCTGATTGACGGTCTACCTCTCGATCTACAGGCGAATGCGAGGGCATTGGGTTGCTCTTTCCCCTGGCGACTTGTATACTGGCTTTCTTTCCTCTTTTGACAGATATCGGCGTCCATCAATATTGTGGAATTGGAGGGGCAAGGAAGTCCAGAATCATGCGCAGGCGAGGGCGACGAAGACTTTGCGGTCTTCTGAGGCGATTCTCAAATTGAGAGAGGCGTTTGGCGAATTTTGGGTACCCAAGGCGCACTATTTCCAACTGCTGGCGCGGGCTGACGTTTACGAGCAAGGCGTTTGCTGACTTTTTGGCGAGGCGAGGTGTAAAACACCGAGGGCGAAAGATTAGGTTGAAAGGTGCATGCAAGTGAGTCTGACTGGCAAGGTGCAAAGGGCGAATGGTCAGGTTGAAAGGTGCATGCAAGTGAGTTTAACTGGCGAGGTGCAAATGGCGAATGCTCTGTTGGCGAAAGGCGAGAGCTATGGCGATTTAAGGTCCAAACTTCTTATTGAGATAGCAAAAGGCGAGTAAGAACCTGACAAAGGCGTAATATAAAGGTGATATTCGATAAAAGGCGTAAGGTTGCAACCGTAGGCGATTTGGTGTTATGGCGAATGCACAGATCGATAAGATCTGGTTGATTTACTGGCGAGTTAAATTAATGAGGGCATTAATTGTTGCAGGATGGCCGAATGTAACAAGCAAATTTTGGAGAGGCGACGTTCAAATAGGCGAGGACGTGACAACCCTGAAAAACGAAGCAGTAGAATTGAATCGGTGTTATATAATACAGAGTATATAGATAGATGAGAAATAAGGCGTAGATATAGTTATTGTACGATAGCAGAGTCGACTCATGGCGTTTTATAATTATGATGACTATACTGGCGAAGTTTTAAGGTGTAAGGCGGAAATATTAGTGGCTGTATAATATTGGCGAAATAAAACGTGTTACTAAAAACTAATCGTTTACATTATTGAATTGATCTGGAAGCTTACAAATGAAACTCCAACTGCACCAGTTTTACAGGGACTAGTGGATGAAGATGCATGCATTTTGCACTTTTTACGTGAAAATCAAGATTAAAATGATAAAAAGTTAATTTGCCAAAACTTTCGCATTGTTTACTCTTATATAAACTCACGTTTTCTTCGAGCTTAAAAAAGTTATTCTATCACTCTACCAGTGGCCTCCTTACAGACATATCTTTTGATATATTTTAGAAAAAAAGTGATACGCCACTGATTTTTTTCCCGATTAGTATAGGCAATTTTCTATAAAAACAGTCTCTTGTGGTTTTCTTGTAGAACGCACCGTTCTCGAATAAAACAATTCAATTTAAAAATCAGGTCATTTTATGATTATCGTATCGATGTCTAGCACATATTCCTAAATAGGGTGACAGTAATATAAATATAGCTGTTTTTCATGCGTTGAGTTAGTTATGGTTAGTTGCGTTGCCAGAGCCAACAAAGCGAGTGGAGGGCTAGGCATTAAGTGCTCAAATACCGAAGACGAAAAGTAACGTGGGATATTATGCCTAACATTTATATTGCAGCCGCCCTATGGCGAGGTGCTATTTAGAAATATGCGTCCGCAACTAATTGAATTTTATTTCAGTTTCTCCGAAATTACTTTCGATATTATTTTCAATTTTGGTATGTATTAGTAGGACATAAAACCACATATTTTAGTAAGAAAAATTATTTAATCGTTCCATTTCTCAGGCCATTTTATGAAAAAAAGTTCATATGAACATACACGGCTTCATTTTATTAGTTTTTATTAATATTGATAATGATCAGTAGCGGCTTTTGGGTTTTCTACGTTTTCAGAGGGAGGACACACACACACATAAATTAAAAATAATTTATTAAGAGGTAAGAAGATTTATCCACGAGCCTCCACTGAATCAGTGTTAATAATTCGTAAAATGGCTTGAGGAATTAAATCTTCATTAAGCAATGTGTTGAAACATGTGAAGATTTCTACAGAAACGACTATGGGAAAAATGGATGGCATTAAAATGGTTGAACAGGATAAAAATAGAGATCATGTGCACTCCTGAATTAAAAACGCACGAATTGAATCTTGCTTCTTCATACATTTATTCAAAAACACAGTTTATTAAGATAATTCGGACGTTCCGGCGACAAATCGCGAATCGCTCACCTCAATTTGCTTGCTTAAGGCACTCGATTATCATTCGCAAGAGAAAACTAAATCCCACGTGCAATCAGTAACACTACTAATAATTTGCCCGAATCATTAAATGGTGAATACAAATAAATAAAAAAGAAAATAGAGAAAGACATCAACTTTTCTTAGAAGCATGAAATATTACTAAAAGTGTTTCTTACACGGTGAAGCTAAGAAGAACGGAAGAGATCGACGTGAAAATAATTCAAATAAATGGCACTAAGAAGACGAAACTAGATGGAAGACGTAATTGTTTTTGGCGTATATTTTTCCGCTTTGGCAAACAAGGATGATTTTATAATTTAAAAACAAACCAAATGATTCAAAATAAGGACATAATGGCTTTGAAAATGGGGCCCTAGCAAGAGAAGCAGCATTTTTGAATTTTACCTTGGCTAAAATAGTTTTATTGCGAATAACACTGTTGTAACTGTGAGTTTGCGCTTTGAAAGTACAAAAACAGACACCCTGAGGTCAAGAAGGCGGTTACAAGGTGACTAAAAATCTTGCAATCCCTAAGCGATCGGTAATCTGTCGCCGGCACGTCAACAGTCATCAGATTAAAACGTTATCGAACAAAAACAGAGAAAGAGTATTGACGGAGTCGCAACAGTCTCGAAACTTATATAGACCAATCGAAGAGAGGACACATCTACGGACACGACAAATGATTTGAACTTCTAGCTATTCCCAGGGACGGGCCCAGGGGGAACCGCCGCTTCCGAACGGATTGTACGGGTCGTTCTGTTGACGACGCTTTTGTTCTTCCTAAAACAACAACCAAAAAAATAATTTAGGTATACCTATTAGTCAAATATATATGTTCTATATTATTATATTGTTCCTGATTTTTTACCTCGGCTATCTTCTTCCTCTGTATATGGTCGTCGAAACCAGGCGGAGTCCTCCGGACGGGGTTGGGGGAATCGGCCGGCGACCAGGGCTTCCACACGGGGCTGGAGCCCCACAGGTACGAAGCGTTGTTCGCTAATTTCGACGTGGAATTTAGCACGCTACTAAACGTGTTCGACCAGTAGTCCGTGTTCGAAGCCTGTGCGCTCGAAGAACAACGGGCCGGCAGGTTTCTCCACGCGTCCCCTGGAAAAATACCCAATATTGTTGTCCGCACAAAAGGTTTTGTATATAAAGACATGTGTATTATTATATCAATAAAACTGCCACAAAAGCTTGATACAATTGGACACTTGCTGACAACGTTGCCAATTGCTTTGAACCATTTTTCCCTCCCACATTAGGTTCGTCAAATTTGGAGTGAGTATTGAAAATAACGGCAACATGGTTTTGTCTATTTATTAAAATCACAAAAAATATCTTTAAAATGGTCTAATGAATGAAAACATCACGCAAATATATAAATTATGTTGCTTCTTCTGTCAACGTCAAAATCCCCACACGTTTTAGGGAATTCGCCACAGATTGGCAACGCTGCCTCCGTATTTCACAGACGCCATTTATATTACCTTCGATCTCCGCTGAAGCAAATAAACTCGTCCTAGCAGGCTGCTCTCGACTGGCGGTGATGTCCCGGAACACCTGTTGTCGCGGCCATGTTTCCAGTGGCGCCACGTTCACGTTGCCCTCGTCTTCCCCGACCATGCTCGTCGGCGGCGGCGCGAAAAAGGTCGCGGCCGCATCTCCGGCGGCCGGCAAAAACGTGTTGTTATTCACCGCCGCGATCACGCTCTTGTCGTTCATCGGATGGTATTCGGGAGTCGGTTGGACGTGATGATAATACTGGATACCTATTAAATAAATAGTCCTACATACAACATACAAGCTAGCAAAATAGATACTGACATTTCGCAGTAAAAGTTTTCAATATTTCTTGGACCAGTGGACTAAATTGCTGTAAATTTTCTGGTAACAAATTGTGTAATATTAAATCCCAATATGAGAGTTTGTAAAACAGCCCATTATGTTTTACACTTAAAATTTCTATAGTCTTAATTTGTGTTCTTCAGTTGCAGTTCAATATGCTGCGTAAAGTTTGGTTTTGTCTCTATCGTAATTGTAAAAATTAAAGATTTTTTAACCTCTAAGAGTATGCTAAAATGTATGTATTTTGAGCCCTTCGATTAGTTTCGGTTAGTTGCTCGAAGTAAAATATTAGTAAAATTATATAAAATTAATCAATTGCCCTTTTTCCCTAACCTTGTTACGCCACTGGAATATCTATAACGAAATTCATCTTTGCGAACCGAATTTTTTCTATTTTTATGCAATTTTTTACCCCACCCATCACCCCTATTCGCTCCACTGTCCTACAAGACAGTTGATTACTATTAGGTTTCCGCCACTAAAAAA